>JAPFSE010000066.1:0-101438 GCA_030777785.1 Beauveria caledonica | reverse complement strand
ATATATATATATACATTAGTAAATATAGACATTATTCATTTGAAAATATACAGAGAGAAAGGCATTCTATCCTCAAGAAGATCCCAAGATGCGTTCATATGCGTCTTCGACTTCGCCCGCCAACTCCAACAGCGCCACAATGACAATCTGGTGCGTCAAGTTGGGCAGCCTGTCGCGCTGCAGACCAATCCACTCGAGTGGCGGCGTCGCCTCACCCATGTCGCGCAGTTGCGGCGTCTCAATAATGGGCTCCTCGAGCGCGGTGTAGTTGTACTTGGACTGCGGCACGTTGACCTCGGCCGTGATCTTGCCCTGCTGCGCCGGCGACTCCTGATCCTCACCCTCCTCGCCGGCGCGGTCCTGGTCCAGGGGCCCGCCGCCGGCGAGGCTTTCCGTGCTCCTCTTCTTCGTGCCGAGGCCCGGCACGCCGGTAATCTTGACCGCCGTCAGGGGCAGCTGGCGGCCCCAGACCTGCTCTAGGGACTTGTTATGGTTTGCCAGCATGCCGCGGATGTAGCTGATGCGCGAGTAGTTCCATCCGACCTCGACTTTGCCCTCAAAGGCGCTCTTGAACTTGTAGTCGATGTGGTTGGTGTTGGGCGACTGCCACGTCTCCATGAGCGCCTCAACGCAGGGCACTTTGAGAATGGTACCGCCGCGAGAGCCAGTTGATCTCTCCACGACGTCCTCGACCCGCATCTCGCTCAATGTTCGTGGAGCTTCCACGTTTCGCACGCCTGCCAAGCCGACGCGGAGCTGTCCCAAGGTCATGCGCAGTAAGCTATGAATCTTTCGCTCCTCCCTGAGGGCTGCAAACCTCGCATAGGCGTCCAGTGCTTCCATCTTGAAGACTTGGTGGTCGGAGAATGTGCTGGGAAAGACGCCAAGATTTAGTGCGCGCAGCGTGACGACAACATCCGTGTCTAAAGAAATGGGCGACTTGGACATGGTGTCATTCTCAGGAAGCTTGGGGGTGGTGTTTCGCGGCTGCAAGCTACTTCGTCCACCGACCGACTTACGGTTGATGAACTTTTCAATCTCCTTTAGAGATGACTCGTAGCTTTCTTTGTTCTCTTGAACAAGCCTCTTCAGTGCCTGGTACGCAGCGACCCCCTGTGCAGCCGAGGAGGTGGTACCGAAGAGCTGAATCGCGTCGCCATTAAAGATGGCCACAAGACGGTCTCCGTTGCCATCGCGGGTTTCCCGGACATTGTACATCAAAAATTCGAGCGATGTTACATCCCCGACGAGGAATGCCTGATAGTCAAAAGCCGCTTTGATTTGAAGAGCCTTGAATGCTAGTGCAGCTTGCACTAAAGGCGTCTCATTCAAAGCCTCCTCGCGCTTTGGCCACTGAATAGAGGTTCGGAGTCGGAAGTGCTCCAGAGCAATGAAACCACTCAAACGGCCAGTCGAGTCAATACCGATCTTGGCAAACCCCAAGCATAGGTTCTGTTCCCAGTCCGATGTCTTCTTGGAGGAAACCCATAACTCTTGAATTTGAAATACAGATTTTCCAATAGACTGACCAAGATCAATGCTCACATCCAGCGCTGCAATCGAGACGGTAGCGGTCCAGGGGAAGGCAGCAGTGGCAGCAACTTGCTGGTATCGTTGAACCAAGTGAACCTGGGAAGTCTCCGTCTCCAGCTTTGCCACTGGCGCCGAATCAGCATGACGCAGCTCCTCTGGATACCAAATTTCTCGGAAAAGCAGGAAGTCTGGTGCTTGTCGTGCGTTGACAGAGATGGCCATTGGACTGAAGTTGAGAATGGCCGAGACTCCACTCACGCCACTGACATGCTTGCTGTTCATGAGAGACAGGGTGACTGTATCAAGAGCAAAGCTAGCTGTCGGTTCTCTGGAATAGACATGCTTGACGGATGCCTGTGGCTTTGTCAGGACTCCGGAAACAGCGAAAAAGTCGCCATGCTCATGTGAGGTAACCGTATTGAAGGTGAGATAGAAGTGATCGAAGCTTGTTGTAGCAGCAACTCGGGCGATAGGCTGGCAGCTCAAAGAAAACTTTTGTTCGCAAATCCTCAAACCCAGATTCAGTTTCAGCCGGCCAATAACGGTACTGGGATCCGCAGTGAGAATATTATCCTCTTCGCCTGTTTTCTGAGGCTTAAGCTTCGGTGGCGCGGGAGCTTTTTGTTCGTTGTCATTGTCGCTCACGACGTCCTTAATGTTTGACACGATATCGAGAACCAAAGGAACAACCGAGGGGTATAGAATGTTTTCGGATGCATCAATCTTGACTTCGGCAAAGAGCGACGGGTCTGCTTTGCCGTCATCGCGGAACTCTCCCTTGAATGCCACTCCGGGGCTGCGTAGGACCGCACTGCTTCCGGAGTCATCTACATTGAACTGGCCGTATTTACCTCCAAGAGACGGCCCATTGTGACTCTGTTCCTTGTTACTGCTGGATACATGGACAACGGCTCCAGCAAAGTCAGCGTCTAGCAGGAGGCTTTCGAGTCGCTTGTTGCCTATTATGGACCGTTGTTTGATGGATGGTGTCTCGACGGGCTCTTTGTTGCCCGTGTCCTGCACAGTATCCGTCGTCCATTGTGCAGAGGCATCCTGTACGTTTTTGGCCGACAAGGATATCGATTGCACCAAGCTGGCGGCGGGCAGAATAAATGATGACGTGAGTCTCAAATCCAGTGATTTGCCGATTGCTTGAAAGGCAAGACGTCGAGCATCAGCTGTTGAAATGTACGCCACGTTAAACGTGACTTCGGGCAAGAGGGCCGAATGAAGTGATCTTGTCCCTCTTTCATGTCCCGGTGGCACCATCTGCAGCTGCAAGTCCTCAATGGTCAGTCGAGCAGATTTCTTGCTTATGGTGCCAAGTTCAATCAAAGAGATGGAGAAATGGAGATCTTCCTTGTCATCTGACGTATGATCCGCTTCTTTCGCAACATCCCAGCTAGCACGAATGTTTCGCAGCTGGAAACGATACACCACAGACGACAAGACCGAATCAAGCAGATCTTCCTCATCTGATCGAAATGCTTCGTCGTCGTTGATCGAGATGCGCGGCTTGGATTGCCTCAATTTGCGTAGATATTCCAGCTCGCGGGACGTATCCAGATCTTTGATTCTTGAGCTCATATAACCAAGAATGTCGATGACCGTCGAGACAGTCTCGGGTGACAGAATGACATGAAGATCATCACTCATAAAATTGAAAATCCATTCCTCTTTTCCGTCTCGTGATCTTCTTGAGCCGGCGTTTACAGTGACACTCGCTCCGAGATTGCCACATGATCTGGTATTGCCCTCATGACCTCGACGTACATCGAAGCCAATATTCTGCAAATGCAGACTCAGCTCGGGATATTTCATGATAACCCCCGAGTGTGCGTTTTTATTCGATGCCTGTAGGTGAAATTTGTCAAGCGCGAAGAGGAGGTGTGCAAATGGCTCTTCCGGCTTTTTGAGTATTGTCTTGGTGAGCGCCTCAAATCCGGCCAAAGTCAAGTGTACATCATAAATAATGGGCAGCTGAGTCGTCTTTGTACTGCTCGCTGTGGTTGTCGCGGGCATATGCCGGGTCTGCTTTGAATCGGAAAGTTCGCCCACATGTTCCCGGATCGACTTCAGTTGTTCTTGGATATCTTCGATTTCTGCGCTGATCTGCGGTCGATTCACAGCTGTCAGTAAGCTGTAGATGGCTGATGCGTCAAGACGAATGACTTCGACGGATGAGAGTACATTGATTGTACGCTCCGAGCTTCCCACGCGAGTTGTAACCCGACCATTTGTTGGCGGCATTTGCAGGATCGAGATACTCTGCAACTTGTTGTTGACGTTCATTTGGATGTCATGTGAATTGTCTTTCACATCGAAGTCAAACACCAATTCGTTCCCATGATTTGCAGCGAATGCTGCTCGCGCCACGTCTCCAGCTACTTTATAGGTCAAGGACTGAAGCAGCGGCACGCTGATAGAGTACCTGTCAAGAAACATGACAATGTTAATCTTGAAGCTTGCCAGTTGACCAGCAATGTATGGTGACTGCTTTTTCGCCTGGGACTTGGGGATGTGCGACTGAAGTTGGGCCAGCTGTGCGCCTTCATCCCTAATAACAAGATCAGCGGTCTCCAAGAGACCCATGATGTCCTTTTCGACGGTGAACGATAGGCCGCGACTGCTAGCAGCTCCTTTGATGGCGTGAATGGGCTGAGCTTTGACTTCAGGGATCTCCTGCGAAACAGTCACAGATGGATACAGCAGCTGGCAGGTCCATAACAAGGAGGAATGGCCATGCATCCTTGACGTGACAGCGTCGCAATTGAGCATGAGGCTGTTGAATTCTCTGCCACTTTCTAGCCTGTATAGCAGTGCCGAGGACTTGAAGCCGCTCAGAACGTTACAGGAGCGAAGGTTGATAGTCTCGAGATTGAGAGAGCCGTTTCCAATCTCACAAAAGATGTGCAAAGCCATACGATGAGCTCCTTTGTCAGCCACGTCCGGTTTTGGCTGTTTGGGCGTCGTGACAACTGTAGGCTGACTTCGATTGTATAGCTTCAAGACTGTTTGACCAAGCTCCAAAAGTTCCCAGTTCAGATGTACATGAACATCAGAGCAGGAAATGTCCACAGTATTGAGAAGATCGTCCGTGCCTTGGATGCCAAGCTGTGTCCCAAGTGAGGCATCCGGCTTGCGCTCGAACCTACTAGTGAGGTCTTTGGCAGTGACACGATTCTGTTTTGGGCCAGGGTCAAGAATAAATTGCAACTCGCCAAGTCTGCACGCACTTAAGAAGAGATGCTCACTACCTTGTTGTTCAACCGGGGTCTTCATGGGACCAAATACCTTTTGCAGCAAGACGGTCTGTCGGGGATCTTCGAGGTCCCAGCTTCTCCAATGCTGTAATGCTTCTACAGCATCCTGAGCTGCGTTATGAGGCAGGTGTCCTGTTCCTGTGCTGCAAGCTTGCGTGAGACGGATTCTATCGACCTCTGGCAACAGTGTCCAAATTTGTCGCAGTCGCATGGCCAATTTCCAAGAATCAACGGTCCTCAGGTGTTGGTTCACTGATCGAAGTACTGTTGAAGGTCGAATAAGAAACGGTGGGTCATTGGTCGACCGACCAAGATCTAACAAACGGTAGCAGCAGTACCGTAGACGGTTTTGCTGTCGCTGCGAGGATTGGGCGAGTAGATTTGACAGTTCTGAAGCAACGTTTCCTGTACGATGTATCAGAGTCGCCAAGTACTCAATAGCGCCAGAAGCTGTGCTGCCGACAACAGATCCAATGTCTACATCAAGATACGTCACGTCTTTCGACCCCAGAGATACCAGGACCTGGTCAATTTGCATCATCACAGCAGCTTGAGCTTCAGGCGCCGTGCTGAGCCTTTCTGTTGCTGATATTTCAGCGTTGCTCATGCGCAGCTGCAGAGATGTTCTAGACTTGTTGTGCATCGCTGAATCGTGATTCCGCTCTAGCACTGTTCGGGTAACGAGGCTGACATTGGATAACTGTAAACCATACTGATCGAATTCTTCGGAGGATGAATCAGAGCTGTCCAAGGTCGACGAGTTTAAAAAGCGAATATGCGCGCCGGGAAGTCGAACGAGCAGGTCTGTCATGTCGCCTGCAGCGTTACTGCGTTGCTTCGCGCGGAATATCTCTTTGATCGAGTTCACTTGCAGACCATCCAATAAGTCTTCTGGGTTACTTGGATGCAATACTTCAAGGAGAGAGTTTACGTGCTTGACAGCTTCTGGGTTAACGAAAGCAGTGATACCAGAGGGAACTTCCACAATGGCGCCAGAGTAAGCGAATTCCTCGCTGATACTTCGCGGATCAATGTCAGAGAGTTGAGCGGATGGATTTTGGAAAGGGTCGTCCCAGTTGGCATCATCCTCTTCTAAAGTTCCCAGTTGGCGCAGGTCCGGCTGAATGCCATCCATGGAGAAATAGGGGGCAAAGTAAGGGCTAGAGAATGTGACGGTGGGATGGCTGTAGCTGCGATTTCTCGTATCTCCTGCTGCGCTTGTAGAAGGGGCATAGCTCGGCGGTTGCAGCCGGCTGCGCAGAGATAAATCCTGTGGAGGCAGCTTCGTATGTCCCCAAATGCCTGAAATTCTGCGCCTCACGCTGCTTCCACTTCCGGAGCTAGCAAACGAGAGAAATGACCCTTGGCGTCTAAGCCTATGAGAGGACCTCGACGATCGAATGCTTCCGGCAGAATCATCCTCGACCTCGACCTCGACCTCATCAACTGGATATGGTGGCGGCGGGGCACACTGAGCAGGGACATCTACTTGTTCGGGCATAATTTCATCAAGCAATTCGTCGAAAATCAGAAAGGGCGTTCTGTCTGTGCGTTGATCTTCTCGTCGCACCAGCTCCTGTTGTGCCTTGCGTTCTTCCGCAAAATTCACTTTGCGCCCGATCGAGCCAAGCCGGACGTCCATTTGCAGATATGCATCGGTCTTGACTGGATGGTGGTGGCGGGACTTGTGTTCGGCCGCAGATTCAGCATCGACACATGATATTTGAATGTTGGGGACAGTCACATTTGCTCTTTTGGAGTAATGTGACCGAGCCCAATCATTACTGTTCACGTCAATCGTCCCCGTCGAGATCAGGCATGCAGCGTCAGGCAAGTGTATCCATAATGAGACGCTGTCTACTTGCGCTCGGATGAACGTAATGTCGTGGAAGGTCAGGGTTGAGTACGGCACCAATGCATTCTCGACGTCATCAAAGGTGAAGCCGAAAGCAGATGCACCCTTGGTAAGAGCAGATAGAAACTCTGCATTGCAGCCACCGCGAACTGCGCCAACAGAAACATCCCAGTTACAGAGGTATGTAGGCTCGGCAGGTGGCAGTCCAAATGCTCTGTGACCAAAAACACGTATACCATCGATGAAAAGCTGTGTGTTCGAGGTCGATAAGCTTGGCGAGTCTGTTCCATCACCGGTACCGAGAGACAGACTTAATGGGCTCAGGTCCAGCTCCATATCCATGTAATAGTTGGTAAACCGTAGGTCGACAGCCAAGCTTGCGAGTTCCCCTTGAATATAGCGTTTTGCAGAGTACAGATTCGTTGGCACAGCAATCTGGGCATCGTCCACTTTGACAGAAAGGATCACGTCCAAGTCATTCGACTTCTTGACTGGTGGTTCCATTTGGCCATCGCCGTCTCCATGAGCCTGTAATCGAATTTGCTCTTGGTATTCGTCGACCGTGCGAAAATGTACATGTTCGCCAAAATAGTTGTCCTTGAGCAGCATGAGATATCGTACGAGAAAGCCATGAACGGTGACGTGGGGGGATTGACCATAGACATTTAATACCAGTGTGTCTGTGTTGGCTGATGAGGTTGACGCATTATACTGATAGCTGCCCGCAATAACTAGGCCTTCCGCGTTGCCAAGTAGGTCCGAGTCCAAGAATGCTGACGCCGTATTCCATTGAGGCGTTCGCACGGCTAAGGTGAGCGTATCAGTTCGGACATGGAACGGGATGGAGTTTTTTGCTGGTATGTATTTGTCGAGAGGAATCGTAGCTTCAGTAGTCAAAACGCGAGTCGAGAGAACTAAAAAGTTGTTTTCGTCATGCGCTGTTGCGTTATCGATAATGTTACCATCATTGATATTGATGTATGCTTGCAGATTCCGAAGCTGCAGGTGTAAATGATAGTTGAACGGTGTGAAGACGAGGTAGTCGGAAGGTGGTCCACTCGCCCAGTCATCTACCAAGTCTGTCAGAAGAAAGATGTGGTCGCGAAGCAGGTATAGCTTCATGTCATCTGTCGTGATATTGAAGTGCCAATTCCGAAGCGTGTTCCACGTGAGAGGGGTTGACAAGTCACAGACAATGCTCTGGGGACCAGAGCGCCACAGAACATCATGGTTGACACTGCTCCACAACTCCGAGGTTGGCAAATCAACTCGAAGGGTGTTCTTATAACCACCCGGTCGAGCAAGCATATCCATCGAGTATTCAACCGACGAGTCCTTTGGCAGTTTAAACTCGAGCCATCCAACCGGACGGAGTTGGTTGACGTCTGTTTTGCTCTTCTTCTTAGCCTTGTTACGTTGCTTTCGATTCAGAGGCCCTTGCTGGTTGACAGGAGGCTCTTTACCACGCCAGCGCCAGTTTTTTGACTCTTCTCGAATCGGGATTCTAAGGGTGACTGTGTCTTCTAGCTCGATCAAGAGCTTGAACTCTGTGGCGACTCTCCAGTCCCCTGGCGTCAGCGGCTTTGCAGGTGTCGCATCTTTGGCTAGTCCAGGCATGAAGACGCGTTGCAAGTCCGCCCGTTGTCGATCGGCCCAAGGTCCATAGTTCATAGTACCACCCCGAATAGTGAAGTGAATGCCCCACGCGGGCGCATCGCCGCCGTTGACATGCAAGAGAGAGTCGGGAGTGGTAGGCGGAGAGTTTTGTTGCGTCACCTTGGCAACGGCATCCCAGTACACCTGCAAATGAGCAGAAGGTGAGTCCATGATGGTGGTCACAGCAGCATACTCGACGGAGCTCCATCGAGCCTTGTCGTCTTGATCACGATCGTCAAGATATCGGGATAGACCTTGCCAGCGATTTGACGCCGGTATATACGAAGCTCCAGTGCCGAGTTCTGTGCGCGAACCAGCCGAAAATGACTCGACCGATCTTCTCCAATAAGGAACTATGTTTCGCAAAGATGAGATGAGCTTGCGCCGCCTGTGGTGGAGCCAGGTTCTTCGAGGTTGAGAATCGTATTGAATGCCAATCTCGCGTTCTTTGGTGGCGCGGGTGGGCTGGTCCTCTTTGAAGTCATTGTTGTCCTTGAATTCAATGACAGGGTGATCAAAATCGACATCAAAGAGCTGACGGTATGGGTCTGGCGTGCTGGCTGCTCCCGCATCGACGTCGCATGTCACGCCGTTGGCTTTGGCAACTAGGATAGCTCTGGTGTTATCATTTCCTATTACAGCAGCGGCTGTCCTGCATTCAATGTGTATGGGTAGCCATTGAAGTATAAATGGCGTTTCTGGCTCTGCAGTTCTATCAAAATCTCCGTCAACGCTATCGTCTGGAGCGCTGTTTTGTCGCCCCGTGGCTGGTCGACCGTTCCGCGATGATGGAAATATCTCTTCGAGCTGATCTATCCCGCTCAGGTTTCTCTTGCGTGGTTTTTCTGCTGCGCTCGACTTCTCTTGGTACACGTCGTTGGAAGAGGAGCGTGCTACACCAGCTTGCTTCAGACCAGCCAGAACTCCTTCGTAGGCTGGACTGCGATTGTAGACAAACCATTCCAAGCCGACCAGACTGACATTGATACGGCATGGAAGCTTTGCATTGTTCTCGTTCCTGGAAGGGTGATTGCCTTGTGAGTGCTTGTCGTCTAGAACGTCGGCTTCGCGCACCCTCCGCAGCCAGTACTGCCATGTGATGTCGCCATGCTGAATCAGGAACGATTCATTGACGCCGTGATAGCGCAAGCCCGAGAAGAAGATTCGACCGGCCAGCAATGACACTTGAAAAGCCTGTATGTCGAGAAAAACCTTGTATCGGTGCCAGGTCCATGTTCGAATCGCGTAGGAGACTATCGAGCCGAAGAGCCGGTTGAAGTAGAGGAGGAAGAAGATGGAGAGCAAGCCGGAGATGAGCAGGAAGATGAAGAATTGGCTTTTTATTGTTAAAACCACGACTCAAGATCAGGCAGTGCAGAAAGATTGCTCACTAGTTGAAGTCTGGAAGGCCTGCTAGCCTGGGGGCGAGTGATTGCTCCCACGCAGACATGATGAGGACGGTCGAGGAGCAATCGCGACCAAGCTTCAATCGTGCCGCAGGAAGCGGGAATTCGCCGATTACTGAATCGTGAAGATGGCACGCATGATGAGATTGAAGCTGCAAGGGCTAACGGCTCGACAGACTCGATGTGCGCGCGTGCCTCGGCAGATGCGAAAATGATGTTTATGAGGCGTCCCCTACCTAACAATTGAATACCTACACCACTGTAGCATATGCACTAGGTACCTATGTAGCAAGCACCGAAGCTAAAAAGGCAAGGTCTTTGGCTGTCAGTGATGACGCTACTGCAGTCTAGTGGGGCCTCTGGGCACCTACATGCGCCAACCACTAGATCCCGCGGTTTTCGTTGACATGAGATATCGAAGGATATAGCTTTGTTACAAGTAGTAAAGAAAAATAACAATTTGATGGCGATTTCCTCAGAAATATCTGAGCTTATAACTAGAGTTTCAACCTACCTGGAAACCTCGCGGCATATGCGTGTGGCTGTTGTAGCATCTGAGACAGCTGCCTACTCTAGGTAGGTACAGAGGCCAAAATACAGTGTGTCATGGTTGGCCCTGGCGTGGCCTTTACAGGGCGTTGCACCAGGCTCGGTGCTGTGAATGACTGCTTGTTGGGTGAATGATATACTTGCCAACTTGCCTAAAATTGTTTCAACATCATCTACCAATGTTTCCAAGGTAGGGAGGCATCATTACGTGAACTCAGACTGGTTGCAGCCGCCTTGCACCCAAGCTGCGCGCATCTCCAAGCTGGACTCGCCACGCTTTCCACGACTCAGCACCCTCTGCCCCAACTCTGTCCTTCACGTTTCGTCATCGTTCCTGGCAAAGCTCGCCTCGACCATCTCAGCATTGTGCCACCCGGGTACCCTTATCGGCCTCTCAGCCTGCCTATTTGTTTTATTGCAGCCCCAATAGTCATGGTCTGATCCTGTCCCCATCCTCCATCTCGACTTCTCCTGTCCTGCTTTCTAGCTTTGGCTCCCCGCAGCCGCAGCCGCAACCGCAGCTATGGACATCAACAGCTACACAACCTCAAATGGAGGAACTGGCGCCAAGTTCAAGGGATACACGACTATAATAGCTGGTGTCGCCTCCATCATTGCCACAGCCGTGTCTATCCTGTTCGTGCTGCGCCGTCTTGTCCCTTTCGCGCGTCCAGAAGCTGACCAGCCCTTGCATCTAGATCCATATGGCTCCAAGCAAAGAACTATCGCAAGCCCTTGCTCCAGCGCTACGTCGTTCGAATCCTACTCATGGTTCCCATCTACTCGATAGCATCTTGGACAAGCATGGTCTCTCTCACAGCCGCCCAATTCATCGACCCCATTCGCGATATCTACGAGGCTTTCACAATCTACACCTTCTTCCAGCTCCTAATAAACTACCTCGGCGGTGAGAGAGCCCTCATCGTCATGGCACACGGACGTGCTCCAGTACAGCACCTTTGGCCCCTCAACCATGTCCTGCCCAAAGTCGACATATCCGATCCCTATACCTTTCTCTCTATCAAACGTGGCATCCTGCAGTATGCTTGGCTGAAGCCTATTCTCGCGTTAGCTGCCGTCATCATGAAAGCCACCGGGACCTATCAAGAAGGCTATATTGCCGTCAGCTCTGGCTACTTTTGGAGTGGTATAATCTACAACCTAAGTGTCACCGTCAGTCTATACGCGTTGGGCCTTTTCTGGGTCTGCATGCACCACGATCTGAAACCGTTCCGGCCAGTGCCCAAATTTCTCTCAATCAAGCTCATCATCTTTGCTTCCTATTGGCAAGGTTTCTTCTTATCCATTCTGGTCTGGCTCGGAGCTATTCCAGACGACGTCCAAGGCTATACCCGTGACAACCTAGCGGCAGCCATTCAAGACTTCTTGATATGTCTCGAGATGCCCATTTTTGCCGTGGTGCATTGGTATGCCTTTTCTTGGTACGACTTTGCAGATAATAGCATCCTGTCTGCTCGTATGCCACTCACAAGGGCCCTTCGCGACGCATTTGGCACCAAAGATCTCATCGAAGACTCAAAAGAGACGTTTAGGGGCGATAAATACGGCTATCGTAACTTTGATTCTGGCGACAAGGTCATAGCACATGCAGACTCGCGCTCTCGATTTGCCAGACTCGATGAAGGAATGCGCTATAAAAGAGGCGGCAAGGGCAAGTATTGGCTCCCCAAACCTGGAGCCACCACTTCGTCGCCGTTGCTCGACAATGGCGAAGGCGGTTCAGCCAACCAAGATTCACAGCGGGAGGGCTCAATGGGTACATTTGACGAGCTCGAAATAGATGCGGAAGAGGAGCGTATGTACGAGCAAGCGCGCCAGTTGGACTATGGAGATTGGAATGCAAGTTATCCATCGTCGTCACTTGTGTAGCTGCAACTAACCAGCCGTCTCTAGTATCCCGTCATCACCGCTAATGAACCATTGAGAGAGCGATATGGCTCATCATTCAACAGCCGCGGCGCTTATTCGCCTGCACCTCGATTAGGCACGCCGCAAAGGCGTAGTTCGGCTTCGCCAGCAAAGCCAAGTTCCCCAAAAGCAAGAAGCAGTCCTCAAAAACCAGCTGGCCCTCAAGAACCACCGGTCGTGGCTGTGATCAAAAAGAAGAAGAAGCCGAAGAAGGTTGTGGTCCATCACCCCGAGCCCGAGGCGGCGGCACTTCTGGCAGACACCGACTATGGCGCTGGAACAAGCGCATCTCAGGCCCGTGATACAGCTGCAAGCCCGTCCACAGCTGCCTCGCACGAGGACAACATTGCATCTGCGGAAAATGTCGACGAAAATAGCATCCCGCAATACAACTTACACGACAATGAGGAGTTCCGTAATGTATGGGGAAGCGGCAGCTAGGAGTGGGCAAGGGGCGTGCAAAAAATGTTTTGGTCATGAGACAAATGGTCGATTCAGTTCCACAGCATAGCGAGTTTTATGGGTGTTTTCTCGGGCGCAAATTTTGATCCTTAGGGTTGATATCGCGGTGATTAATAGACTGGAAATCAGGCGTTATCATACATGCTTAACACGCGGCATTTCAGCCTTCTCATAAGCTAATTATCCGTGGTTTCAAAGTTGCACAAAGAAATGCCTAGTTGGCTTGGATCGCCGCTTTTTAATTCATAGCTGACCCTGGCATTTATGCCCCCGGTAGGTTGTGGTACACCCCTTGCCAACCACGAGTTATATTAAGATGGTTTCCCCGCACATGTAGATTCATGCTGCTCCCTAGTTCCCTGCGCACCCATGCCATCATGAATTACGAATTCGTCATTGAAGCCCGGCCTACGTTGCCAAACTCTGGCAGTTCGGCGAGTCTCGAAGCTCGCACTAATACTAACTCAAGGAAAAGGCGATGGACCACAAGGGCGAGGACAGGTTGTATGACATGTCGGTACGGCCCCCATCGAGATGGTGTTGATTCTTACTGCAATACTTGGTTTTATCCCTTTCTTTTCTGTGTCTTTCGCCTCCTCTCGCTTTGTTTCCCTTGTTCCTTCTGCTATAAGTCTTCTAATCAGTCATCAGTGCTCGTCGTGTCAAGTGTGATGAGCTGAGACCAGTCTGTCGTCGCTGCACCGCTAGCCACGTCGTCTGTCGTGGGTATGAGCTTCCGCCGCCTGGCATTGACAGTGGCATGGATGCCGTAAGTAGCCTTGATAGTCTTACGTCCGGACGGCAGAGCCATCAGAGACACATCGTCTCCGCGGAGATTGAGCCTCCTAGTTGGGATTACCTAGAGGGGATCCGGTACTGTGAGCAACTCGCCCCCGTTCCTTGGGAATGATTTTTTTTTTCTGGCGGCTAAAGTCGGCGACGAATGTTTTCCCATAGACTTTGAAGTGGTCAGGCCAGGTCGTGTATCTGAAAAAGGGCAGTTCAACGATCCTCCTTTCCACATGCCAGGCTACAACCGAACGGCATTCCTCGGACAAATCATCTGTGACCAGATTTCAAAGGCCTCCAAAGCCCGCGGCAGGCTTCTGCGGGCTGGCGAGGACCCGGCTTTTGAAAAGTCGTGGGACCGCTACTCGCGTAACATGGTTGACGCCATCGAAGTCGTCAATCAAAAGTTTCGAGACGAGGCGTTGCATCCGAATGAGGCTCCAGCTTTTATGGCGATTCGACATTTGCTTGTGCTTGATCTGTACTTGCGAAGAGTCCTGTGGCGAGCTCATCTCAAAGGCTTCATTGCGTACATCCAACACCGAGGTGGCATAAAGGAGGTCCTCAAACTCAAGGACGCGCCCCTGTATCTAAATTTCGCGGTAGAGTACGGACGTCGACTTATTGGTCCGGGTATGTACCCGCAGATACTGACAACATTTCAATGATGTAGAAACATTATCCACGCAAACACAACCAGCCCAGCAAAGCAGCAGCTCGAGGGCCTCGAAGCATTTACAGACGATGAGCTGAGAGCAGCGCTCAGCAACGCGTGTTTTGCGCCTTGCCCGGCGGCACTCTACCCTCTGCTCGTCCACATTACCCGGCTGCGCGTCTCCGTCGCCAACAACCGACCGCCTCGGAAAACCAGCCTCGCGCTGGCGGTGCAGGACATTCTCAGCACAACATGGCGCTTCGACGCAGACGCCTGGGCCGAGTCAACGTCCTGGCAAGGCGAGGTCGACATTGGGCGTGTCATGGGCCGCGTCTTCCCCGTCGCCATCCGGCTCTACGGCATTCTGACACTGCCGAAAGCGCCACTCGTCGCGTGGGCGGCCTCTTCGGCGGACATTGCCACGGCCTATGCAAACCTTCCAGGGCGCAGCGTACTCGACTCCCTGCGAATTCGGCACAGGGACGAACTGTTGTCCTTGATGAGAACGAGTTGGCATTTGCTAAAGTATAAGGCGTCCCTGGTCTGGCCGTTGCTCGTGGCTGGTGTGGCCGCGGCGGACGGTACTGCGAAAGACCGAGAGTTTATTGAGGGCTGTTTAGAGGCCATTTTGGCAATGCCGATCACGGCATGTTCTTTTATTACAGTTGTGGATAAGCTTCGCGCGTTTTGGTCATCTGGCAAGACAGAGTGGGAGGATTGCTGGGATGAGCCAACCGTGGGCTCTGCCTGATGTAAATGTCGGGTGATCGTGGACTCTGCCTAGTGTACAAGTTCGGGGCTCCTTTCTTTTTAGTGAAATCAGTCCGCAGCAATGCACTGTTGAACCTCAATCATCGCACGCCGTCAACCTGTGAGTGGACGAAGGAGTCTGGGCTGTTCTCAACTGGGAAAGTTCGCGAGCAGCCCCGATGGGAGACGGGCACTATCATTGTCAACTAACAGTAGTAAGTTGTGGCCCAAGACTGAATATGCGCAATGGCGAGAGCCAATGCTAAGTAGTACTTCTGAAACATGTAGTACAACATCAAAATGTCAAGGAACAATGCACTTATTTCTCCGTCTGTAGCCGTGCTAGCGACTCATCGAGCTTTACCCAGGCCTTATCAGAAACAGTTGCCATGAGCCAGTAGTTATCGCCGTGGTCTTTTCCAATGACGTAAAAGTTGTCAGTCGCCGTAATATGACCCTCGACCACGAGGTGCAGATAGTTGACCATGGTGCCTTGAGGATTTCGCCTCGATTCGTCATCCTGGCCGCGGCGGATCACTGCTGGGCTAAAGTCTGCCGTTTGCACATACGATGCTTTGGTTAAGTTGTTTGTGAATATAACTCGGGATTGCGGCGTCTCTAGAAACTCGAGCTTTGCACGCTTCTTGTTTCGTAGACTCTCTCTCACGCGTCTCAAAAGCAGAGTCATTTGCTCCTCTGACGACTGCTCCGTAATTTGTCGCCTGCTTTCCACGGCAATGTTTCCGATAGATGCACCCGAGACTGCTGGGTTCAGATGGCAGAATGCTGTGCTGACAATATTCTGAAGATATACACCTCCGCTGCTGGCAAGGCACTGCAATCTTCCTCGCCCGTTCACCAGGTGCATCACGGTGACTGGATGCGGCTTCGCCTCCGCAGACGTGATTGACTTGACGACCCAGGCTGAAATGGCGTCGCCTTCGGTGATGAAGGCATCACCTGAATGCTTCTTTGCCTCGAGGCTGATGTGATCTACTACCGCCCGCGGCAGGAAAATCGAGCGAGTATCTCGGGGTGTGTAGAATAGCCTGTGCCATAAAAACAAGACGATAAAAAGAAACAGATCCAAACCCCTCACAAGTTTGGGGCCGGCAAAGGCCACTGCCACGGGCTGTGTGTCGTTGTCAAGTGCGTCAAGGACATCCTCTTTGGCTCCTAGGACGGGGGGTATTTCTTCATCTCTACCGGCTATCTTTAGTGACCAGCCATGCAATAAATGAGTGAGCCCAACGCCATCAAACAGCGTATGTGGCCAAACAATGGAGACCAGAGTTGCATCCTTGAACGAGGTGGTGAGCAATGCAATCTGCGGCGCCTGCATCGCCACAAACTGTTTCATGCTAGACGGAAAGCCATTTGGTACAGCAAAACTTCGAAAGTCCATGTTCCCAGCAATAGATTGAGAGTAGGCCAAATCGCGAGGCTTGGGTAAGTGCTTGGCCAAGTCGTGCTCGCTTATGCTCATAGTCGAGAAATCTTGCTTAGTGAAAGCCACGGCTGGTTGATCGTCAGTAAAGCGTCGAGGAACGCGCAACCCCAATTTTCCATCAGACTACCGCAGCGTCAGCTTGAGAAATTCTTGGTACAGATACAGATGACTGACAGTTCTTTGAAGGCGCCCGCCGAGCTTCCGCCAATCACCATGCTCAAGCAGCTGCGCAAGCGCGACATGAAGTTTATCCACGTCCAAAACATCATTGAATCTGAAAAGCCAAGAGACAAACTTTTCGTTCATCGAGGCAGCATCCCCCAAATGTACGGGGTAGACATCGTATTGATCCTCTGACGGCGGAGACATTGCAGTCTATTCACGCAGGAGTATAAGCAGATTCTGGATGGCAGCCGAAGCGATCAGCTGCGATGAGGAGATAGTAGGGGGGAACCTCGTTTCCAGTTTGACAAGCGAATAAGTGGGAATTGGCACTAACAATGTTCTGGGCAAGGATGCGCAACGTCTTGGTTAACTAGCGAACCGTGCCTGTAACTAGAACTTTATTGTAAACCACCAAGTACTTACTTACTCCATCCCATCACGCATCTCCATGGCGAAAGATCCCAGCTGCGTTGTCAGCACAATGCCCACCACCCAGAAAATACAACGTTTAATGCCAGAGATATTGTCACAGCAGAGAAACCACAATAACAGATGCGTACTTGTTCCACGAGTAGAGAGAGATGCATGATTTTGACTCTTGTCCAACTTGTTGATTTCAAGGTGAAACAGCCTACCCTGTACTCCCACTCCATACTGAGTACCTCTTATCGGACTAGTGGCGCATCGCCCCGCCAGATCGAACGGATCAAAGTCGCCCCGCCTAGCGCAGCGCATCACTGGTGCATCAAAATCAATCTTTCAGGCCTAAGTCGGTGTGAGAATTTTGTCGGTCAACACAGGCAGAATCACCATCTGGGCGAATCTGCCACTGCTCAACCTCTGCACTAATCGTGTCCAGCTGCTGTTTTGCGCCGTGCGTCGTTTCGTCGTCGTCACCTGGGGACGGCTTATGATACTCCTGGTGCGCGTTGGGAACGGCACCGGGGAGCAGTCCTGGCTCCTTTGTCCAGGCGTCAAAACATTGGCCCTGGCTTCAACACACTCTTCAACCAACCGCCAACGGCCTTTGCGTCGCCATGGGACGAAAGCCCAATCCGCTTATCCTTGAGTACTTTGTCCGCGGGGCTAAACTCAATGACAATAGTAACCGCTATCAACACACCTGCAAACGATGCGGTGAAAATTTCCCCAAAGGTCGAATCGATAGTCTGACGGCTCACATCACCAAAAAATGCCCCGCCATCTCCGATTCCGATCGCATGCGAGCCTGCCTCGAGCTCCACGGGCTTTCCAGTGCTCGTGCTGCCGCTGCCGAACGACAAAATAATGGGATTGGGCCTAGAGGCGCACGCCCTGTGGCTTCTAGCGTCCTGCCCCAGGAATGGAGTGCATTGGAGACTTTGGCTGAAGCCTCTCGGCAGGTTGATCTTAATGAAAACAACCGCACACAGCCCAAAGGACAGGATGTCTCCGGTACTGCAGACGATGTGCATGTAAACGGGAGATTTGAGCTTCAAGAGCAATTCACCCTCGATAACCCACCCGCGGGCTATGAAGAGCGCAACAATACCACAGCCAACAGCAAGCGGATACCCAACGAGGCTGAACCTGACCAAGTGAATGCGTCCAAGATCGACTTGAATCTGCATGTCCCTCAAGTTTCGTCAAACGCCGTGGAATTGTCGGCTGAGGAGAGACTTCAGGCGCTATTACCCTTACCCGACACAAACAACATTTCTGTCGCCGTTGCAGCAGCAGCCCGTCTGAACCAGTCTTTCCTCGATCCTCAGTTAATTGACAGTGAGCCCCCTCCAGTCACACCATCGGCCCCCGAAACCGATAATGTTCCTGATGTCTCTTCGCCGGCCACCAACGACGCGAACGCCACCCAGCCCTGGGGTGAAATGACGTACCTCACGGCTACCGCGCCCGTCCCGCTTCTGACGGAGCATCAGACACCACCTGCGCCTCTCAACCGAGGCGGCACACGCATGGATACTAGCGATGCTTCTATACTCGGTCGGCCTCGCCATTCCCGATCAAGGTTCACGCCAGCGCGTCGGAAAGAAGTGCAAGAGGTTCGCAAAATCGGTGCATGTATTCGATGCCGTATTCTGCGCAAGAATTGCGGCAAGGGAGACCCATGTGACACGTGTAGAAAAGTCTTGGCTCCGCGTGTGTGGCGAACAGGCTGTGTGCGCACGCGATTGCACGAGCAGCTTGACTTGTACTCAGCAGGGGTCCAAGTGGTTTTGTCTCAGAACCGTATCAATCTTCTCAAAGAGCAACTGCAACTGACCAACAACGGGAGCGTGATTGAGGTCTCCCATTTTCCGGAAGCAGAGAAGCGCATTGTTCTAGGCACCATGGAGGCGCTTCTAGAACCCAATGAGAGCCAGGCCGAAGCTCGAAACAGCAAGGAAGCATTCCAACAGGCGATCATGATTGACCAGGACACGGAGGACCTTCCTAGCAAAATCGAGTCATACATGCGAGACGTCTTGCCACTTTTCATCGAACGAGAGCCGTCGAAATTCACCCGCATCACGCTTGAGACTGCCGTTGAGCAGCAGGCCCTGGAGGAAGACGATCTCCTGAGCAAGGCCCTGGAGCTGTGGGGTCTCGTTGAGAGCATAGACCGCGAGAGGCAGTGGACGATTCTGGAGCGTCCGGCTGAAGAAAACAGCGACGCGCGATGGATCCACGAGGCGCAAAACGAAAACGACGCTGACATTTACACTATGATTTGCATGCAGCTCAACGCCGCGGCCGAGCGCAAAGCCAACTGCACCTCCAGGAGCCTGCTCAACCACATGGACCGCTTGCTCACAGACAGCAAGACCAAAGTCGGCTTCAAAATGTTCCTCACGGCGCTCGTCTTCCTTAACTGCGTCGAGAAGTCGACGTGGGCCTTCAAGGCGTGGGAGCAGGACCACCTGCGCCCCGGCTGGCCGCTGGAGCGCGACCCCAGCGTCTTTGCGCAGCAGGGCGGCAATCTCGCCGGCCTGCTCAAGATGCTGCTCGCCATTCGCAAGGCCCTGCCGCAGACGTTGCGCGACGAGAATGGGAAGCTCGTCGCCCAGAGCCAAGATCCTGCTGTTACTGCTTATTTTCAAAAACTCGATCTCGAATGTGCGTCAATGCGAAGTTGTTCCTTTAAAGCACAACTCCCAACAGAAATCACCTTCATATACTGACAGCTGTACTACAGATGACTCGATTGAAAACCGACAAAAGGGCTCTCAGTTCTCTCCCGCCGACTCTCGTTCTCTGGAGCTCATGTTTTGCTCCCACCTTCTCCTTCCGAATTCCCCAGCATAGAAAAATGCCCATCTTGAAAACAATGACGCATGATGATGAATTTGAAAACGTTTCTCCTGCGGTTTCAATTTGCTCTTTTAGCCACCTGACAAGAACGCGCTACACACCACAAAGTGATGGGAAAAAAGGATGAGGACCTGGCGTTTTATGGATAGCGAAAACAACTAGCTAGGCAAGCAACAAAATAATGATGCATGACATGATTCTCTTGCACTCTTTTGAAGAGGTCTGATCGTTCTACAGTGCCGTATTGGAATATGCCAGTGCATTGCACTGCATGTACAAGTCATGATGTATGTCATTTCATCGTAGTGATATCTTGCCTACTTCACATAAATTGCGTCGCAACCAGGTACCATTCTACGCCCGTTAAATCCCGAATCGTAAGGCCAAGGCTTGCCTAATACACCAAACATGATAAACGAGGCCCTGCCAAGGATGAATACAGAAAACCGCGCAATCAGCGTCGAGAGTAGCTCTTCTAGGCTGCTGTCCCGCTACCCGCACCGCTCTGTCCGTCCTGCTTGGTGGCTGCTACACCTGCTCCTGCAGCCCTCTTTGGCTTCTTGAAGCAGGCAAACTCGTTCTTGCTATTTTCTCGCAGCTTCTTGAGCACGTTGCGCATTTCGGGCAGCTCACTCTGCAGGCGCGAGCGCGCATCATTATCCGTTCGCCCATCAAGCTCTTGGTAGATTTGGCTCTGCAGTTCCGAGGCACGGTCTGTGGTGTAGTGGCTTAGGGTTTGCGCCACAAATTCAACGTCAAGTGTTGCCTGCATCAGTGCTTCAAGCGTGTATTTGGGCCGCGTGCGAAACGTCTCGAGCAGCTGCAAAGACGTCTGCTCGAGTAAGAAGCTCAGTACTTGAGGCGTTAGAGACGGTGCCGTCGTAGAGACTTGGGAATGCACGAGAACCAGGGTTAACAGAGCCTCATAGATATAAGGTTTGGCCGCGGAAGGCCTGTGGTTTGGTTTGCAAACCCAGGTTGGTGATGCCAGGCCAGTCTGAATAATGTCGCGAAGCTTTTCGATGGAATGCTTGGTGTATGATTGGAACAAGCGAGCGTCAATTTGTCCTAGGACATCCTTGATGGTCTTGGACTCATCAGTCAGCTTCACCGAGAAGGCGTTTTCGAATTGCGAGTTCAGGCCTGGAACAACTTGAGAGCGCAAAGCTTGCAGATTGCTGAGAGTCAAAAGCATTCGAACGTTGCGATCACCAGCATCCAGCGTGCTCTTGCCAGCTGACGAGGTGCTCGTGTACACTGCAGCGGCTTGTGACCAGTCATCTTCATCGGTTATTTTCAAAGATCGCTCTGCATTCTCTACCATCCCGCTCAAAGCCTTATACAAAGTCGTAACGTATTGGCTTCGAACCATCTGAAGTAGCTTGGGCGGCGGGGGCAGAACAATGCTCGGCGCGCCCTGCTCCGTTGTTGCATCTGCGATATAGAGAATCTTCTGCATACCGGTGAGAAGGGTTCCCTCGAATGCAGCAAAGCTAGCCGGCATTCTGGTAACGTCGCCTCCTTCACTAGAGCGCTGCCAATCTTCCACATGCTTAATGTTTTCTGCATCGCGGTTCCATGCTGCGCAGAGAGCCGTGACGCATCGCTCCCGAGAGGCACCAATGAGAAGCTTCAGTCGTTCCAACTCTTGGTTGGCTCCCTTGGTAGCTGCCACAGGCGTAATAGTAGCCAACTCTGACGCCCCCGATCCTACTAGTGCAAGCATTCTGGACAAGTAATGGACCCCACTGAGCGAATTTGACCAAGGAGGCCAGAATGCAAGCTTCTCCCACGGCTCTCCCCTACTAGGAGACGGAGGCGGCGGGTTGCTAGGATCAAAATTGAAGCGCGGGTCACGCAATGCTGTTGGTGAGAGAGAGCCAGGAATGCCAGCATTGTTAGGTCCTGGCCAGCCCGGGTTGGGACTTAGAGGTGAGAGAAGTATCGATATGTCTTCAGGTGGCAGCCCAGCGAAAAATACGTATATGTGCTCTCTTATTTGCTCGACCAGCTCTCTTGCGCCTTGTGATAATTGGTTGACGCGTTCGCCGGATAATTCGTGATGAACCTGAGACTCCCCGTTGTAGCCAATAGGCAAAGTCCTCTGGGTTCTGCCATCAATGAAGCCCTGAGCAAGGGACCAAAACTCGACAATTTCACCCATTATGCCTTGTGAAGAGATGAGATTGCTCAGGAAAGTGTACATCTTCTCCCAGAGTTCAATAACTTCAACCGAATCATTGACTGGAGGTTTGCGGTCGATTGCTTGCCTGCCGAGGCCATTCAGGTACATACCAGCCTGCTTGGGAGTCGGCTTCTCGCTGGCGGCTAGCCGTCGTCGCAGAACTTCAATTTCTGTCTTTTGACGGTCGCCTGTCACCTGGATCTTACTCTTCAAGTGATCATATCTACTTATCAACCAGACCCAGATGGGGTTTTCCTTGACTCCGAGTTCCAAGAGCAAGCTGATTAATTCAATATGCTGATCTTGCACACGGCCAGCCGCAGCATTAGGTTTCGAATTAGACGAGCATGAGGACAGCTTCTTCCAAACTTCGGTCTTGAATGACTCCACCTGCCGATTGACGTCATGCCACATGCGGGCTGCTAGAAGAATCTGATACAACTGTGCATCGTCGGGCGTGGCACCTTTTAGCTGCTTGCCCAAGTGGCGAGCTTGGTCGGCAAATGTTCTCGCGCGGTTATAGCTCTCAACCAAGCTTTCGTAATCTTTTCGCTTGATGCTATCCGCGACAATTCCGCTGAGGTCGATATATTCTCTGAACTTTGCCATATAAATCGAGACATCTTTGAGATGCTCCTCCTTCTCGCGGCCGCCAAGCGCGGGGCCCCAGACTTCTTCGGCTTTGGCAGAAACGTCCAGTAGTGGGGCTTTGATGCCGAGAACACCATATTCGCTCTCCTTGGTAAGGGCGTTCTTCTTTCTACTGTCAGAGACAGAAAATGCGAACTGGTTATTAAAAGCAGGCTTGCTACCGCTGTTGCGAAAACTGCTGCGGCTGGCATGTCGCGAGTGCGTCTTCGTCTGTGGATCCTCTCCGCGGTACTTCATTTCCTTGTAGACATTATCGATAGTTGCTTTGGCCTTGACGAATCGCTCGAAATTGGATTCGACAAGGACCTTGAGAGACGCAGACTTTTGATCGATGGAAGCAGAGAGTGCATCTAGACCTTGTAGCAGATTCCGAGTGTCTGCATCCGAGTGCATTTGGGAGAGAAATAGAGCTGGTGAGAATGTTGTCGACGAGAGGAGGAATCGGTTTCCTGGAGCACTTTGGTCAGTTTCCGGGATGTGAGGTCGGATGATGGAGTGTTCGGTACATACGAAGGCGAATGTCGTCTTGAACGGGCAGCCCCAGATTCTTTAAACTGCGGACAACACTGTCGGAGAAACCGAGAGGATCCGGCTCGTCTCGCTGCACGAGACTATTCATGCCTCCCTTACCATCGGCACCGCCCAAGAAACTGCGCCGTTCATTGACAGCAGACTCGAGAGCCTGATAGCGGGACAATCGCCTAATGTTGCCCCAGGCATCTGTCCCGTCCGTTGCCGCGTCTTCAGCGTCCTTCTCAGCCGGCCATTCAGATGGATATGATGACGGAAGCTGGTAGAACTCCAGCACAGTCCTTTCGAAATCGGCCATGGTCGTGGTCTGATGGCGATGACGTGCCTGGCGGCAGACTTGTTCAGGGGATGGCCCCTTTGGCGCATACAAGCGACGGGTAGGAATTGGTGGGGTTCCCTGCGAGAATCGTATTTGTTTCGCACAGCCTGAATAGTAATTCCAATATCTTTCCAAACCATGCGCCCCGTCTTTTGGTTAATTGTCGCTGATCGAAGCTATCACAAGTGAGCAGGCTCACAGCAGCGACGCGCGATGACCAACGAGCCCACCTGAGCTCAAACAACGACCCCACAGCTGCCGCAAGGAAGCGATGTGTGGCTGGGGATATGCATGGTTACATGTGGCTGGTGCAGTCTCGGTATCTTCAGGCGCAATTCCGACGGCTCCGAGTCGGGCGGCCGGAGTTCCACTAATCTTGTCGCGCCCACAACAGGGAGCCCCGGCGAACGATAGGCAGAACCTAACAAAGGGCCGAAGAAAGCGAAGTCAAGAAAAAAACTACAGGTAGCGGCAAGTGTGGCTGGTGCGGTCGCTCAAGCCGCACCCAAGTCTGCATCCAAAGTTCCCTAGCGCTACCGTACCAGTAGTTATGCCACAGGTAGTACCTATCGACGAGGTTAATTTTTTTGTCCACACCTCCATCTTCTTTCTCCCCATCTTGCGTCACCTCTTATTCACCGTCTTGTGCACCTGGCCTGGCTTACTCTCTGCTTCTCTGCTGTACAGACCAACCCATCTATCCCCTTACCCTCACAATGCTGGCCATTTGTTCCCTCTCTGCCAGGCAATGCCTGCGCGCTGCCCCCCGCGCTGCCACCTGGTCTGTTGCTGTAAGGACGAACAATCAACCACTTCAATTTGCTATCCCTTGGCTAACGCGCGGATCCAAATAGAACCAGAGATTCTACTCTACTCCTGGCGATCGTGTTGCCAAGTACGAGGGCACCCAGGATGCCAAGGTACGATCCTCCATTGCACCCGGCTCGACATGATAACGAGAATCCTTGCCGGCTGCGCGGCATTGCCGACGTGTACAGCTCTCTCTCTCTCCGCGGTCGAGCCATACTCTTAGCAAGCCAAGTGCACAAGTAACTCACACTATACGCAGGGCAACTACCTCGTCTCTCTGATTGAGGGTGACGGCATTGGTCCCGAGATTTCCGAATCCGTCAAGGACATCTTCTCCGCTGCCAAGGTCAGTCCGATCGTACTGAATGCATCGGCACGCAGGCGCTAATTCGCTCGAACAGATTCCTATTGCCTGGGAGCCCGTTGATGTTACTCCCATCATCAAGGATGGAAAGACCGCCATTCCTGACGCTGCCATTGAGAGCATCAAGAAGAACAAGATTGCCCTCAAGGGACCTCTTGCCGTGAGTACAGAGCCGTGGTACTTACATGCGCCATCTAACTTTTTATTGTAACTAACAATCGTTCTCCTAGACTCCCGTGGGCAAGGGCCACGTCTCCCTAAATCTTACCCTCCGCCGTACGTTCAACCTCTTCGCCAACCTCCGTCCCTGCCGCTCCGTCGCCGGCTTCAAGACCCCCTACGATGGCGTCGACACGGTTTTGATCCGTGAGAACACCGAGGGTGAATACTCCGGCATTGAGCACGTCGTCGTTGACGGTGTCGTCCAGAGCATAAAGCTCATCACCCGCGAGGCCTCTGAGCGCGTGCTTCGTTTCGCTTTCCAACACGCTCAGTCCATTGGTCGCACCAAGGTTCGCGTCGTTCACAAGGCCACTATCATGAAGATGTCCGACGGTCTCTTCCTCAACGTCGCTCGCCGGGTTGCTAAGGACTTCCCCGAGATTGAGTTCGATGCCGAGCTTCTTGACAACACCTGCCTTAAGATGGTCACCGACCCCAACCCCTACAATGACAAGGTCCTCGTCATGCCCAACCTTTACGGCGACATTCTGTCCGACATGTGCGCTGGTCTGATTGGTGGTCTTGGTCTTACTCCCTCGGGTAACATTGGTGACGAGTGCTCCATCTTTGAGGCTGTCCACGGTTCCGCCCCTGATATCGCCGGCAAGGGCCTTGCCAACCCTACTGCTCTTCTCCTGTCCTCCATCATGATGCTGCGTCACATGGGTCTCACCGACAAGGCTATTCAGATCGAGAATGCCATTTTCGACACCATGGCTGAGGGGAAGGCTCTCACCGGTGATCTTGGCGGCAAGGCTAAGACCAGCGAGTACGCCGCTGCCATCATCAGCAGACTGTAAATAGAGATGCGGATGATTCCCATGGTTGTTTGATTATCCCGCTTCACATTATTTTTCCTTTGTTTAATGACGAAGACTATCTTCTTGTATCTCCGGCCTCTTTCCCGGAACAAAGCTTATCGGGGACGAGGATGGGAGTTCAACTGGAACTTGGATGGCGGCCCCTGCGGGGTTTTGGGTAGATGACGTTATTCGTGTACCAATAGCGACAGGCAGTAGTAGGAATTTGGGTTGCAGAGCGAGCGAGAGCCGAAATCTCTGGACGGTGAGGACATTTGCGTATTGACAACAGAGCACTAGACTATAAATCGGAGAAAAAACAATAACAACGCATTAGAATACCTACATCTGCCTCATATACATCGCATCCTACATGACTACCTTCGTCACACCCGAAAATGGGAGACTCTGGTGTAAGGGTAATACACAAATTCCAAAGTTCCTAGCACTTAACACGGCGACAAGCACAGCTCAGCCGCCGCTGGTACAAGATCCGAAGAAAATAAATACACTGGATTCCGAAAACCTGTTCAAAAGCAGAAGATGTTGCATCCAAAAAGTGCCTAAACAAGGAAGAGCAGAGTGAAAAGCAGGAAGGCTACAGGCGGCCACTGCGAATTTCCTTTTCGAAAATCTTGATACCCCATACGTCATAAAACTGCATAGGGACCGTCGTGTAGCGCAGCCGAGACCCGCTATCGCGGAGGAACTCGTCGTCGCTGTCGTCGCTGTCGCTAACCAAATCTGACGGGTACAGCGGCGGGGGCAAGGTGGTATCGCTGGCGTGGCCAGAAGTAGGGGGCGAGGGGAGGTCAAAAGGGCCCGTCATGATGGTTTGCGCGGGGCGTGGAAGCCTTTGCCGGCAGGACTCGTCGTCGTCGTCCTCTCCAGGCCTCACTACCCGATCGACGCGGTCATCTTCCATGGCGATCCATTCGAGCTTCATGTCGGGATGATGCGAAAGGTTGTCCACCATGAAGCGCAGCGTCTCGCGAACGACCCACAAGCAGGTGTCGTTGCTCTTGAAGTGCAAGATGTTGATGGCGCGCAGATTGACCAGCTCATGAAAGCACTGCATGAAAACATGCTAATTTTGAAATCAGTAAGCGGTTGTAAAATGAGGCAATTGGGGGGCTACTTACCACTGCATTTCGATTCATACTTACTGCCAGTTCTTCCAGCTGTGTTCCTTGGCTGCAAATCATGGCCATTGTCTTTTCGTTGGCATCCCAGCTGGCCTCCTTTGACTCGTCTTTGATCATCAGACGCTTGAGAGTATGGATGTGCTTCTTGAGCACACATCGCCGAATCTGATCAATAGTGACGGAAGCCCTAGGCGTGAAGCTAGCAGGAAGATGATCGACACTGCGTTCGAGTAGAAACAGCTCATCAAGTTTCCTCAGGCGAGAAGCAAAAGTCAGAAAGGCGGTTGAAACGTTATCCGTGAAAATGCTGCCCAGAGGCAGTGGTCTCACAGCATTCTCTTTGGCGAGAGCCGTCCAAATGGGCGCCTGGCTGCCGACGTTGAGCAACGTCAGCTCTTTCAGTGCACCGAGATTCAGGGCTCGGCAGATGACAGAAGCCTTGGCGGGAAGCAGATCAATTTTCAACACTTTGAGGGAAAGGCCTCTGGTGCTGCGAATATAGTCATCCATTTTGATCTCCTCCCTCCCGGAAGCCTCTTTCGCATAAGGCTCGCGGGCAGGGGCAGCATCGTCATGACGACGTCTTTCGAGATCTTCCACAGAGAGACAATGGTTCGCTCGCGAATATGAAGGTTCTGCGGAGGATTTCTCATCTTTGATGCCAACGATATGCCGCAGCTGACTAGCATCACGAACAGCCTCCCCAACGTTGTCACTATTCCCGGGACTGGTATCTAACAATGAATTGTCGGCGAGTTCTTGCATCACTGGAAGTGCAATGGGGCTATTCGAAGCGGTATTCGCAACGGTGTTCTCAGAAGCCTCAAGTTTCGGAGCAGCGGAAACTGAAGCTGAAGATGAGCCAAAATGGGCATCGTCATCTCTTACAAAAACTGTAGCCTGCTTCTCTTGCTCGTGATATTGGCCCAAAATTGACGTCTCTGTAGAATCAACATACTTCCGTGCAGCCTGTTCAATCGTGTTCAGAATCTCTTGGTGAGATACTGAAACCTCCTTCGAGCCGCTGAGTAAAATAGACAACTGGGAGGAGAGGCCTGCGAGAGAAGCAATAAACTCTTGCCCTGCCACCAATGCCGACGTCCTCTCTGTTGCAGATTCTGTGGATTTGGACGCGTCCAGCTTCATCTGAGGCTTTTTCTGTAGGCTAGGTTCAACACCAAGAACTTTCCCTAGAAGAGCCTCCTGCTTTTTCCATTCCTCCTGGGCTCTGAAATTTCGGACCTGTTCAACTGGTATAAAGTTTGGATGTTGGGTATTTGAGGGATCGGCGAAATCTTCGTCGGCAGATTCCTCAGCGTCCGACTCGTGCGAAACCCTCCTAGCTTGTGAGGCCAGACACCGGGATAAAGATAGGCTGAGGCTCGTCAAGGTCGAATGAGAATGCTTGACAGAATCTGCTATTTCTGTCGCGAGTTTCAAGTCATCAATGTCTAGTACAGCCAACGAGGTTAGGTGCTTGAAGCCTGAAAGTCTCGCCGCATCTTGAGGCTGCTTTGGAACGCCATTCTTGGACGCAGAGCGGGATCGAGTATGAGATTGGTTCTGCGCGAGATGATGCGAGATGGGATGTGGCGAGGCCATGGAAGACTGAACAGGCGGAAAAGCCGTGCTCAACCAATGGGAATGGCCATATACTGGGCTGGGGGGCGAAGGGTGGTGGTGGAAGCTAATAGGGAGCGGCGGTGGTCTCGAGTAATACGAATCACCGGCCTGAATGCGAATATGCAGGTTTCGAAGCGACTTCAACTCCCGCAATCGCCGATAAACTGGCCGACTAAGCTCGATTCGCACATTCCATCTGTAATAGATTTAGGTTTCAGAATCTAGATGTAGTGGAAGTGAAAAGTGCAGGCTTACCGAAAGGATTCGAGGAAGTGCGCCTTCTTTAGCGTCAGAAAGAGCAAAGTGTTAAGAAACTTGCCACAGCTAGATGAGTAGAGATAGGGTTGGTAAGACCGTTCACCTTTGATGCCAGAGCTCAAAGTATCCATGGAGAGATCTCGTAAATGTCTGGCGTAATCATACTCGCTAGTAGTGAAGGTGTCGAGTCCACCAGCGAGGCCGTCCACGGGAGAATCGAAGCTCCGATCGTCATCGTCGGGAAAGATGATGTGAAAGTCGCGATATAAAATAGAAGAAGCTAGATGATGAAACTGTCTGGACACAAGGGCGACGCAGATCAAATCGCTTTGAGAGCACTGGAAGAGAGGGAGTTGAGCTTTGGTCCTAAGGCTGGCAGATTATGACTTACACGAGCGAGAATCTCCCGCTGCGTCTCTGCGGGTAGGTCGGTGATTCTGAAGAACGAGCCTGATGCGGCGATAGAAGCCTCACCGCCGCCAGCGGACATGACGGCTGGTGGCGGGTACCTAGGCAGTTACAGGTGGTCGACTTGACGGGCCCAGGGTCTACCAAACTACCTCGGAAGACCCAGCCGGGGTGGAGAGCGATGGGGCCGGGCAAACGAGATGAATAGATGTAAGTCGAGAGAGGTCGCCTCAGAATGAATAAGCCAGCCGGGCCTATTATGAACGAGAGAATACAGGTAAGACGACGAAGAGACTTTCGAGTAAATGGTGGACGGTGGAAGAGCGAGGTGATGATGGAGGGGTTGAATGCCTGGTCGAAGCGCCAGGCTGGGAGCGGCGTAATGAAGCTTCTGGGTTGGGGTAGAGGGGGGGTCCTAGAAGCTAGCGGGGGTACCTTAAGACCAGACGCAGTTTGGCGGGGCAAAGAGCAGCTAGCTGTCTGTAGTAAAGGTATCTCAGTTGGGAGCGACTATTTAGTTGGGCGCGTGTTTGGTCTACTATTCCTGGTCGTGGATGTTGTACTTGTTGCCTAACAGGTCTTGATAGTGGTCTGTTTCCCTGCGGGATTTGCCTTCTCCCATCTTCTCACAGATTAATTTCATCTTGCCTGTCTTGTCGTAGGCGTTGGTGCAGGTTGACTCAGCTCCGAAAAGGTGGGCCATGTGAGCTGGACAAAGTATTCTCGCGCTGTTAGGAGGTAAGGCGCTAAGTACATTACAAACACCAATATATTGTGATGAAGCCTGCACACGCCACCGCAGTTTTGACAGAACGACTAGGTACGTCGCTTCTGTGGCACAGAGACAGTCCCATCCATCCCAAGTCTCCAATAGATATCCCGACAACCCGAGTAGCTCGCTCCTTCAGAGCCTTTTTCAAGCCTTGCTTCGATGGACCTCAGGTACAGAGGGCTGTAGGTAACTTGCCTACCAGGTACCTTCCACCTTCCTAGGTACTAAGCCATGCCCATCCCGGTACGGAGTACATTACTCTTTGATCTGGCAGCATCAAGTCAGGCTTTTCGCAATAATCTACTCGAGATAAATAACATTACTGTGCAGAATTACCTGGAACTTTTTTTTCTCAGCATGCTGACTTTAGGCATCGGCAAGCTCCAGTTAGTTGCCTTGGGCCAACCCAACGCAAGGCATCCCAGGCTAATACCTAGGTACTGTTGGTCACAAAACTCCACCCAAGTAGCCTGCACGCCATGCTCTGACAACTTAGTACACTGAAACGTGTTGCCAGACTGTGTTTCCTTCATCAAATTCACATACATTCCGCTTTCTTTTGCAGGCGTTCAAGTTCCCTCTTTGCTCGTTGCATAGCCCCACACCCGATTCGAAAGGAGTTGGAGGGCTCTTGGCTACGTCGTATTCGGTACTTCGCCACTCATCTGCCCCCCTTCTGTGGCTTTGTGGCTCTATCATTTGATTCTCAGATCTGTAGAGTCATTTTCACAAACACAGCTAGCGACGGCGATTCTACACCATGGCTGATACCGAAGAACCCCAATACACTACGCTAGCAGAGAGAATCGCTGCGCTCAGCAAGAACAAGACATTTGCCGCCAACGTGCCATCAGCGAAGCCAGCCAGGCCTGCGCCTCCACTACCTCCAAGTCGCACACACTCTGGCCTTGGGGCTTCAATCACCACGAAGCCTGCAGCACCAACGGTGCCAGCCCGACCAGCCAAGAACAATCCTCCTCCCCTTCCTCGCAGAGATACGCAAACCTCACTGAACGGTCAAGATGCGGTTCGCCCACCGTTGCCATCCAGAAAATCATCCACGCAGCAGCCCCCGGCTTTGCCTCAGCGTCAGCCTTCTACTCAGCCAAATGGCCTGTTGAAGGTTCGCCGCGATTCAGCATCCTCTGAAGTATCCCAAAATTCTACGAGGTCAGCAAAATCCGCGGGGCAGAGCAGCTGGTCTACCACTAGTCAAGGCTCGGCCACTTCAGCTCTCAGAAAGCTACCACCAACCCAACCGCAAGAGCCGCAGAAGCCTGTTTCGGCACCGAGCTTGCCCCCAAGGCTACCGGCCAGAGCAAATAAGCAGGATGCAATCCCCACAAGGCCGCGTATCATGGGGTTTGGTTCATCTCAAGCCCCAAAGCTAGCTACCAATGGGCATAACTCTACGCAGAGTACTAGAAGTGACCAAAAAGATATCAACGGAGCTCCTCCTGTTCCAGCGGCCAGTCGGCCTTCGGCAGCCCAGATCGATCAGGTAGCGTCCCGAAAAGCTCACCCCCCAGCAGATTCGAATAATTGCTTCGTCTGTCGAGACTGGAGCGCCCCAGATGCCGTCGCAGCGCAATATCCAAGGCAGTCGGTTCCTCGCAATGATCCAGTCGGGTACCTCGCTCACAACCTTTGCTCTCCTTTTCCATCGTACAACGACAAGGCGAGGGCCATCTTCACCTGGTGTCATCACAATATTGCCTATGACACCGGGGCTTTCTTCGGCAACAATGTTCGGAACCAGACAGGAGAATCCACCATTTTCAGCGGTCTGGCTGTCTGTGCGGGCTATGCAGAGACATACAAATCCATCGCAAATCGAGCCGGGCTTGATTGCAATGTCGTGAGCGGCCATGGCAAAGGATTTGGCTACACGCCTCTCAAGAACGGCGAGCCCGTGCCACGAGAAGACCCCAGCGGCCATGCGTGGAACGCCGTCAGAATCGATGGGGGTGCATGGAAGCTTCTCGACGCCTGCTGGGGTGCTGGCAACGTAGATGGCGCAACGCAAAGTTTCAACAAGGCATTCGCCCCGATTCAATTCAATTCGACAAACGATCAGTTTGGTGCGAGACATTACCCTCAGAACCCGAAATATCAACACCGCGAAGATGGTCGCACTGTTAGCTGGGAGGAGTACTATAGAGGCCGGGCGAGTGGCGAGCCGGTGACCATCTTTTCGAATACTGCTGAAGAAGGCATTAGCGATTCCAGCATGGAGCCAGCGAATAAGCACATCCAAGTCAATAGTGGTCAGGTCGTTCGCTTTCAGTTTTCCAAAATATGCCCGCACTGGAAGTCTGAGAAGAATGGTCAAGGCAAACCGCCTCTGTTTGTTCTTAGCATACATGGCCTGGATGGCCGCAAAGACGACATGGTCCCGATTGAAACCGACGGATATTGGCACTGGCTTGATGTCAATGCTCGTGATCTCGGAGCACCCGGTCAAAAGGTCGAGGTGATACAAATCACCTCTGTTGATCACAAGGACGCTCGCGGCCTGACTGCGCGCGACTTTTTGGCCGCCAAGGGCAGGAAAGCCATGGCGTTCTCATTCTTGACGCAGTGGATACTTCAATAATTATATGCATCAGCTTTCTATTGTTCTTATGCATTCATTTACGTGCGCCGGTTTTGGAAAAGCATATCTACGGCGTTTGGGGAATTTCTGGTTATTGTTGCATTCAGTCAGGTTGTCTCGGCCAATGCTGATTTAACAATGCTTACAAAAGGGCATTGCCATACACGATATTCCCAGTGGATAATTCTCATCCATCCGTCCCCATGGCGTGCACATTCGATGGCAGGTTTGCGATCGTGACTTAAGACAGATGAAAATGCTAATTATTTTGATGATTTTGATCTAACAGCTATGCAGTATAAATAAGTCAGGCTACGAAAGGTAGCAGGTATCATATACAGTGATATTTCTCTTCATACTCGACTCTTCTCAGACCTTAATTGGCCAGCGTTCCCTCATCCACTTGCCGTAGCGAAAGATGAGGAAAGGGACGGGCACAAAAGCGAGCGAAATGAAGCCCAATAGTGAGGTTCCCCATCCGAGGCCGAGACTAGCGTACATGGCCGGCGCAGCCAGGGGCAAGAAGGCGCCGATTGTGCAGCGGATGACAGCGAAACCAGCCAGCGCGCTGGCGGCGTACTCGGGAAAGGCATCGATGATGTAGGCGTTGGCCGGGGTCCAGACACCAATGATGCCAGCGGAAAATGGGATGATGCCGATGACGGGGACGATCCAGTGCGTGTGCTGATCCGCCGCCCAGCCGTACCAGAAGAAGCTGATGGGGATGAGCATGGCGAAGTAGGTGCAGTAGGGGATTCGCATCTCGGGCTCGTACACGCCATGGTTGGCCTTTGTCATGCGCACGACGGTGCGGTCCGAGACGGTGGCGAAGATGGTGATGGAGATCATGTAGCCAATCATGAGTGAAAAGTAGGGCAGGCCGGAAACGCCGAGCGACCAGCCATAGTTGCCGCGAAAAACGGTGGGCATGGTGTTGAAGAGGAGGTATAGGCAGCCGTAGTTGAAGGCAATGTAGATGGAGATGCTGAAGAGGATGGCAGAGCGGAAGAGCATCTTGATGGGGCGGGTGAGGCCGAGGCCAAGAATCTGGCGCTTGGTCAGGACGGGCTGCGCTGGGTCGACGTAGCAGCTGCGCAGCTCCGGGCGGGCGAGCTCGGCGCGTAGCTTCTCGGTCTTCAGGCGCATGAGCACGCGCGCGTTCGTCTCCCTGTTGCCGACGACCATGGCGGCGACGACGAGGACGCCGGGGATAAAGGAGATCCAGTTGGCCCAGCGCCAGCCGATGCGCTCGGCGACGAAGCCGCCGACGACGGGGGCGAGCGACGGGCCGAGGATGGGGCCCATCATCCAGACGGTGGTGGCCTTGCCGCGCTCGCTAACAGGGAAGAGGTCGGCGATGATGGCGCCGCCAACGGTCTGGCAGGCGGAGCCGCCAACGCCGCACATGAAGCGGAAGAAGATGAGCGTGTCGATGGACGGGGCCAGCGCGCAGCCAATCAGCCACAGGCAAAAGACGAGGTTGGACGATATCATGATAAGGTTGCGGCCGTACATTTCGGAGAGCGGCGACAGCACCAGCGGGCCAACGGCGTAGCCGAGAAGGAAGATGCTGACGGGCATGGCGGCAAGCGTCGCGCTGCTGACATCGAACTCGGCCTGGATCTGACCCAGCGCCGGGGCCAGGATTGATGACGACCACGGCGTCATAAAGGTGATGGCGGACAGCAGCCAGATCATGAGCCACTTGCGAAACTGCGTAAAGTTTTGGGGCATGGCAGGGTCGTCCTGGCTCTCCCAGCCGACGACGCCGTTGTCGAGGTCCATCAGAGGTAGCACCGGCGGCGGGAGCTTGTCTTTGGTCTGTTTCCGCGACAGCCTGCTGAAGACGCTTCGCCGGCTGACGTTTGTGGTGACTTTTTCCACATCGTGGCCGATTGTTTCGCCCTACAGACAATATCGTGTTAGTATATACCAGTTATTGCTGACAATTGCCGAGAGTAGGAAACGGAGTGAAGCAGCGTACATTTTGCGCCTCAATGTCATGATCAAACTCATGTATCGGTGAGGGATATGCGTCTACGCCCTTTTCTTGCACGAACTGGGCGTCGACCACTGTCGATGTTTCAGTTTCATCGCCAGAGCTTCTATGCTTATAGTCCATATCCTTGGCCATACTGGGCGAAAGTACGGATAGCTCCGACGGGCAGACTCTAGTGGTGTAAGTGGTGCGCTGCCTCAACCTAGTGCTTCAGTCCAGTTTCCGCTTCTCTCTTTGAAAGCTCAAAAAAGGTCAAAAACACCCGAAAGGGAAACACGCGAATATCTCACTGCAAGCCAGGACAGACGGGAAGAGAGCCAAGGCAGTACAAGGGGGCATGGGGAACTAGTTAAATGCGACATCAGAGAGGACTGGGGCAGAGCATGTTGGGCTGACAAACTATTCCGCACGCCCTACGGCAAAAACATGGGCACCCGTGTCAATCAGTGCCGGAATTTCGCTGGTTGTGCTATCACCTATATCCGGCCGCTGTGGAGAATCTCGCACTTTCGGCCTTTGGCAGATGTGGCATATTTGCTTGGCGACCCAGTCATGGACGGTGCTCGACGCCATGCTCGACATGAAGTTGGGGCCGCCCCCGGGTTTGACAAGCCACTTGATGCACGTCCTTTCGGCTCGTTATTAGCCTGCCAACATGTTTGCTGACTTGACTTGGGCCGACTCGACTTGGGCCGTCTTTACTTGGGCTGACTTGGAGTTGGGGCGGGAGAAACTACATCTTGTCCACTTTGATCTACGAAATGCCGGCTTATGACGGATATACCCTGCCCACCAATACGAGGGAGCCTCCGCATCGGTGTTTGGAGCAGTTGAGCGAGGCGGCGATATCAATCAATCAATCAATCGGCCGGAAACACTTCGGCCAAGCCCCGGCTATAAGCGCATCACTATGCATCTTGACAAACTCTAGCCCTTGAAACGAAACAAGGGGGGAAAAGACCTAGTTTAGACTTTGACTTTGACCGTGTCTAGGTTGCACATGGTCAAGTTGTCTGTACAGCGTGACAGCCAGACAAGTGGTGACACCAAGCAGTTTAGTCAAAAGCCCATGGTACGATAATTCAGAATTGAGGCTTGCAGGTAAGATGTCTTGGGGCGAAAGATACAAAGCGCGCTTTCGCATCACATCCGCTACCAGATATGCTCTTGTTCAACCTCCCACGTCTGCAATCAGGCCGCATCGTTGCAGAACAACTCTGCCGATATTCCCCACCACTCAACAAGCCGCTGCAGCCACCCAGCCTTATAAGTTAGGACCACCCGCTATCGTTAAACGCCGAGCTCGAGCGTGTTTGTTCTGGTCGAGAATTGAAAGGATGAGAGATAGAAACCAGTGATTCACGCCATTCTGTTGCACAACGTCTTTTCTCAGTGGCGGCCGTTTTCCGCAACGCTCAAGACAGGACGTTGGAGACCTTGCTGGGCTACCCGAGACCTGTCTGGTCGATAATAATGGGCATCTCTCGGAATCCGATGTTTCAGAGACAAGGGGGCTGTGCAGAACGGTCGGAATAGGTTGGCTCATGTACTGTGCCGTTGTGCCCATCTCCAGACGGGCCGCCATGACCACGGCAGCATGTCTTGGAAATGCGAGCAAGACTCGTTGCCGCCCGTCTGTAAATATGCAAGGTGATGCAAACAAGCACATTATGGGGTGGCTTACATGCTGGTGAATACATCCTAATCGGCAGTTGATGGTACAGGCGGAGAAAGTAGGCAGCTTGGCAGTTGGCAGCGTAGGGTAGAGTTGGCTCCAATTCTTTGCTGGACAGAAAATCTGCCAATATCATGGTAGATTCATCTCAATTTTCAACAAGAGTCGCATTGCAGTAACGTATCAGCGTACCTAGTGAAAGAGGTAATAATAAGGGGTTGGGGGACATGGCAAACAAACAACCTTGCCTCCGTCGGTCACGCATTCTTACGTATCTTCAGAATTACCAGATCGAACACACTGAGCACTAGAAGAACGAATAACAGCAAACAGCTAATGGGCAGCTCCATGTATCTATCATTTTAACAGTTCCTTTGCCTGTTTTCAGACTCATGACTCTCACAAAGACCTACGTGGCTTCACCAATGTACAACTCCACCGTCGAGGGGTGGCCTTTAGATGACTGGCGTGTACGGGATTGCAAACACAAACAAAATGCTGCCATGTAATTCTTCAGAAAACTTGGATTTACTCAAGTTTTAATGACGTCTACTTATCCTCTGCGCCGTCGACTGGGATGAACTGCTAGCACAAGCACACAATTCATTGTTAGAAGCTTGCACTGCTTGCGTAGCGTCACCAGCTTTACGACATCGGCGACCCTCTTTTTTTTTCCTCTTGGGGCCACGACAGCCAATTCCAGCTCCGATCTCCTCACAAACCCATCACCTCATAAGAGCAAACGACAGCGGCGCATTGTTTTCTTCTTCTTCTTTTTTTCTAGCCCTTGACTTTCACTTATACCCAGGACCCCCCAGGAGCCTCAATTCATCCCCTGTACCTTGCGTGCGCCAATCGCTCCGGCGGCCCTCCCCCGTTTGTCCCGCCGTTTGATGATGGCGCTCACCACCAAACCCTAAAACGAACAACGACGACCTCCCTCCTCCTCGACATAGCACGATCAATACAATTGCCCACCCGCTCCACGATATTTTCATCCCAGCATCTTTTAGAGAAACAGAAGACACTTTGGAGACCGACCCGCGCAGCAAGCTATGGCCGTGTCGGGCTCGTCGGGGACGTCGCTGTCGCGCGGCGAGACGCTGACGCTGCTCACCATCGCGGGCGCCTCCCTCGCTGTGCTGGCCAACACCTTTACCGGCGACGGCGAGCCGCTTGTCGCGTCGCTCGCCCTGTCCCTCGCCGCCTTTGCGCTCTGCTACGCCATGATCCGCTGGCTCGGGCCCACGTTTGTCGGCGCCGGATTCCGCGGCCGCGACCTCTCCAAGCCCAGCCGGCCCGAGCTGCCCGAGTGCATGGGCGCCGTCTGCGCCGCCGTCTACCTCCTCACCGTCATCGTCTTCATCCCTTTTCCCTTTTACAAGGACATTGTCGCCGCCACGAGCGGCGGTGGCAACCGCGATGTTGTCCTCAAGGTTGAGCACGTCAACGAGGGCCGCTTCCTGCACCGTTTCCCTCACAGCAAGGTATGTGGTCCCCCTCTTCTCTCTCGTGATAAAAAAAAGAATCAGACATTGGGGCGTTAGAAGAGCTGCAGGCTAATGCGACGTGTCACGCCCAGCTTGCTTCCTATCTTGGCGCCATCATCTCCTTGCAGACTATTGCTCTCCTCGGAATCGGCGACGACCTCTTCGACATTCGCTGGCGGCACAAGTGGTGGATCCCCGGCCTCGCCTCCATCCCCATCCTCGTCGTCTACTTTGTCGACTTTGACGTGACGAGCATCGTCATCCCCGTGCAGCTGCAGCCCTACCTCGGCGAGCTCTTCGACCTCGGTCCGCTGTACTACGTCTACATGGCCTGCATCGCCATGTTTTGCCCGCAGAGCATCAACATGCTCGCCGGCATCAACGGCATCGAAGTCTCCCAGTGCCTCGTTATCGCCCTCCTCCTCGCCCTCAACGACGCCCTCTACCTCGCCACGCCCTACCCGCACCCCGCCACCGACTCGCACCTCTTCTCGCTCTACCTCCTCCTGCCCTGGATCGGCGTCTCCACCGCCCTCCTCTACCATAACTGGTACCCCGCCCGCGTCTTCGTCGGCGACACCTACTGCTACTTTTCCGGCATGGTCTTTGCCGTCGTCGGCATCCTCGGCCACTTCTCCAAGACGCTCGGCCTCCTGCTCGTCCCGCAATTCTTCAACTTTGCCTACTCGGCGCCGCAAATCTTTGGCCTCGTCCCTTGTCCCCGCCACCGCATGCCCCGCTTCAACGCCCGCACCGGTCTCCTCGAGCCCTCCGTCACGCCTTGGTCCGACGGCCGCCAGCCGCACCCCGTCATCGCCTTGGGCCTCCGCCTGCTCGCCCAGCTCCGCCTCCTCAAGGTCGTCACCGACGACAAGGGACGCTTTGTCGAGACGAGCAACTTTACGCTGCTGAACCTGTGGCTTGTCTGGCGCGGGCCCCTACGCGAGGACCGCCTCGCCACCGAAATTACCCTTTTGCAGCTCGGCCTTGGCCTCTTTGGCCTTTTTGCCCGACATAGACTCGCCCTGCTCGTCTTTAAGGAAGATAATTGGAGTACGGTACAGCTTTAGACGAAGCAATCCGGAGAAGCAACGGACGTACAAGTGTATATATAGATAGATCGCCAGAGACACTCGCTACAGCATGTTATCCAGTAGACGCAATACACAACAAGATACCCCCAAGTCATCAAAGATAATTCAACTTGTTATATTTGTTTCAGGGAAAAGAGTGTCCCCAGTACGTGGGACTCCTCTTGCCTCTGTACCTGCCAACACATAGAAAGGTATAACACCGTTCCGAGAATCGTATGCCTATAAATACAACAAGAAAACAGGCCAATAACGAAGTGACCGACCAAGGGTGGGCTAACTGTTCATGGCAATTCCAGATGTTGTGCCCCCGTCTCATATGAACCACACGCCCTTCCATTTGAACATCCGTTCAAAGACAACCAAGAAACATGACAAATTGAAGAGTTGACTCGAGCCCTTGATCTCATCTGGGTTCAGTACCACACAATCAATATTCTGCCCACAAAAGGACAATACCCTCTCCAGTCAGCGCCAAAAAAACACAAATTCCTTCCGTTTTGCCTCCCAAAACGCCTCAAACAGTGGTATAATCCGCAAAGTGTTGTAACCAGCAATCGCATTTTCATCATGCAGCAACCGTTGTAGCAACAAGGTCGCTCTCCACATTATATATACACCACAACAAATTCGTACACATTCTAGACCACGCCGTTCGTGTCTGCGCTCGTTGGCTGGGCCTCTTCTATTTTTTCGATACATTGGGGCTCGGTCGTCATTTCAACCTTGATATCCTCCGGGCTCGAAAGAGTCGACTTGACGGACCCAAGAACGCCAGGGTCCTTTGTGCCGCCCTTCTTCATCCGGCTCTTGGTGTAATCGCTTAAACTGAGCTTCTTCTTAATAGGACTTTGTTTAGCGATCGCACTGATGACAGCTGATTGCGCAAAAGGGCTCGGCATGCCATTCGCTGCGAAAGGTGACAGTGCCGATGAGCTAGCTGCTGACAAGGGAGTCGCACCCATCGGTGCCGACAGTCCATTATTGTCAAATGTCGGGACTGGTGGCATCTGCACTCGCAGGTCAGGCGTCTTCAACTTGCTAGACGTATCAGCCGTACCGTTCACTCCCTCTGACGGTAGCGGGGGAGCGTCAGGCATGGTTGCATCTGGCTGAGACAAATCTGCTTTTGCATCACCCGACTCAGGTTCTGGGGGAGCATTGATAGGAGGTTCGATGTCCATTGGAGTCTTTGGTGCAACGACCGCAACATTTGGTTTCTCCTCCGAGATGTCCTCGGACTTGATACGAAAACGGTTGTTAAGTAGTCGACGGGATAGTGAGATGATTTTCTTTTTGGGGGCTGGCAAGCGGCCAGGCTCGCTGAACCACTCGCCCTCAACCGGATCCGTCTGAACTCCGGCGTCACAGTATGACGGTCGAGAACCGGCAGACGCTTGGCGAGGCCTTTGAACAGAGACGGGACTCTTAAAGGGGTTTGAGGGTAAATTGGGAGACAAGGAGCTAGCAGGGGATCCGGTCTTACTCCTCGAAGTGCCCGCGTCGACGTAGCCGCCGGACACTGAGGAGCCTGAGCGAGCCTTGGATTTCGAGGAGCATGTACCGTCTGAAACGCGCTTTTTCTTTCTCGGTGGAGGTTGCTGCTCCATACGACGGAAAGAGTCTTCGACCATGGCCACTTTGCGTTTGTCACGATCCGTAGGCTCGGTGAGTATTCCGAGTTGATCGAACGAGCCTTGTCTCACAGGCGTGGGGTCTCGGCTTGGGGGCTTGCTGGTCAAGGACAAAGTTTCGAATCTCGTCTGGTGATCGGCCGTTTCGTCGGTATGACCCTCGCTGGCAGCACGGCTGTTGGTAGCGTGGCCAGTGCTGGTTGGAGACAATGTATGATTGCGAGACTTTCGAGACTTCTTCTTGCTTGGACGGCTACGGCCGCGGACATGAAAGTAGTGGCGATGAAAGCGGGCAAATGCGCAATTGTTTTCCAAGTCGCAGGCGCAGCCACCATATTCCGAAAGAATTCGATCAATCCAATTCGATATGGCAATGTATTCGGACTCTTCCAACTCGGTTTCATCCTGTGCTGCGCTCTCATCATCGCTCAGGCCAAGTAGATGGAGCCACCTCGCACAGACTGTCTTTTCTAGCCGAAAGTCCCATGGCAGTGTGATTTGCTCATTGGCAGCAATGTAGCGATCGCTGACGAGCCAAAAGTGGTATTCCGATCCTCCTGACAGATAGGTATCGAGCTGGGCGTTGGGCTTGCAGCTGCGGCGCACATAACGCGCAAGAGAGCCTTCTTTTCTCGTGTCAATGTAAAGCGGCAGCACTGGATGGAAAAACACAAAAGGTAACGGTGAGGACAGGTCGCCCCAAAGATTCTCCGAATTGGCACAGTAATCTTTTTGGAAGCCAATCTCGCCGTTGAGTTCAATCAAAGGCACATCCTTTTCGATGGACGCAGTGGACTTGACGAAGCGCCATCGCAGCGTTGTGCCTTGCTCCAGGGAGCGAGTGGCGTCTTTGACTTCCAGCTTTGGTCTCTGGTCATCCAGATTCGCCGGCTCATCTTGAAATACTTCAGCATGCGTACGGCCCACTTCTTGCTTCATCGCGTCGGGCTCTCGCAGCCAGCGCGACAGAGCAGTGGGAATGGCCAGACTGGCAAATGCATTGTTATGTGTATCTGGTACATCGTGTTCATTGTAGAGGGAGTAGAAGCCCGCAGAGTAATGATGAATCTGGAAGTCGTCGGGGAGGTCGGGGGGTGTTGTGGCAGGACTGGGAGGGTGTGCGGGATTAGAGCCTGGGTTAGTAAAGGAGGGGCTGCGCTTTGACGGCTGTGAGCTGACGGATTGTGAGGTCTTGTGTGAGATTTTCGGTTTCTTTGGCTGATTTTCGGCGGAGTTGGGCGGTTTGGTGGCTTCGGTCGCGCCGTTTGGCGCGCTCAAGGACAGTTCAGACGGCTTTGGACGTTTCTTGCCACTCTTCGTCGAGGGTGGCCTTTTGGCTTTCTTGTCGAGCGAGTCTTCATCCTTCACGGGGAGAGTTTTTAGTCGCAGAGTCCGCTCAATGGCCTTTTGACGATTGAGGGGGCGAGGTTTGCAGTCAGCACAGGAGTGGGCAAAGTCCTCGCGGATAGCCTCGTCCCTGTTGTCAGGGTAGAAGCAGTCAATGTGCTGCCACGTGTCGCAGGTCTCGCAGTATATTGTGTTGCCATCATCGTCAGAAAAGTTGCAGATGCACTTGATGGTGTACGGTTCTTCCTCGCCAATCTCAGCGCTGGATTCGGCATCCTCCTTGACAGGGGGACCACTAGCGGGAGAAGCGAGGGAGGTCTGACTAGGAGCCGCGACTTGCGTTGGCAGCGGTACAGGGTTTTCGCTCATAATCTGGGAGTAGCTCGCGGAGAGGAGAGCTTGGAGATGTCGTGGGAGGGACGTTGTTCGTCAATCGAATTACGCTCGCGGTCTTGACAGCATGGCGACGCCTTGGAAGACGCGTGCCAGGAGGGTTGATCGCTTCGTTGTTCGGCCGTAGAATCGAGAGGTCCGTAGCGATGGCTACTGTGAGCCGCGCTGTGTCGATATGTTCGTCGTCGCAGCCGGTGGTGGCGAGGGAGAGCGGGAGCGAGGCTGACTCGGATGGTTGGCAGCAGCCAGAAGAGCAGGGTCGCGCCGCGCTCTGTTGCGAGGAAATTAAATCGAGAAACAAGTTGAGACGGTCAGAGGGAGCACCAGAATGGGTTTACGCAACGCGTCCAGCGAGTTTGTGGTGGTAGGCGACAGTTGGGCGAAGATGCAAAACTCGACGAAGAAGCGCCACGAGTGCAGGAGCGAGGAAAGAACTTGGGGGAGGTTGATTCCGTTGTCGCAAGGGCAAAAAAACCAACGGAAAATGTATGTAGGAAGTCGAAGTAGAGAGATCAGAGTGTAGAGAAGAGTAATGCGACCATATGACAAGGTAAAAATAGCGAGGGAGAGAGGGTGTCGAGGAAAAGCCGTGATGAGAACGAGGGTAGGAAATGGGAACGGGGAGGACGACCGGGGAGGAGCGACAGGAAAGCGCAGAGCAGGCCGGCCTTGTTGCTTTGGCTGCTGCAAACTAACTACTCAGTGCTTTGCCAATCCCACCAGCCAGACGAGCGGCGCCCAATCAATGTCACGCCGGGGTGGGTACTTGGGTACCTCACACCACTAGGACGGTGGGCAGCCATTTTTTTAATCTTTTTTTCTGCTGTTCTTTTTTGTAAGCAGACGGCACAGGCGAAATGGAGAGTCCAACCAGCTGGTGCAGACGGCGGTAGGTAGGTAGGTAGATGTCTGTGGTAGTGAGCCGCCTCGCTGTCTGCGCGTGCAGGGACTGCTGCTGGTGGAGTCGGGTGTTGCTTGGGAACTCGCCATCCTCACACTGACTGTCCTGTGTCGTCAATAAGCCCACACGTCGATTGCTTGATGTTGGAGAATGGTGAATGAAAGCTGGTGCTGCGCCAGGCAAGCGGGCGGGCAGATTGCGCAGTGCCGCCTTCATTGCCATTGCGAGTCCGGTACGTGCTGTTCCAGCAGGCAAGGACCCCCTCAAGAGCGGGCCAGCAACCTCCATTCTCCGTCTCTGGTTTGCTGAAAGCGCAAAACCAAAAAGGACGCTAAGCCGAACCTCGAATGAGCGGTGCGAATCCGAGGGATGTATCATGTGCTATCTCCTCTTGACTTTTGTTATTATGTACCTAAGTAGTCCATGGGCGTGGGCTGGGCGTGTGTTGCTGCCTCAGGCTTCTATTATCGTTTCTCTCCTCCTCCCTCTGAGTCTACACACTGCACGCTGCACACATACTGCACGTCCGGGCGCGTTGATGCACTCTCCCCATCCTCTCCTCTCTCCTCCCTCCAACCCTCCTACCTGAACCTCTACTTCTTGTCCCGGCTGCGGATACGACTCGCGCCGCGGTACGCTGCAGTTCCAACTTGCCGGCGCGCAATAAGACCCCGTTCCGCTGACGCGACCTTTTCTCCCTTCCTCCAGCACATTATGGCGCCACACACCCAAACACAGGCGAATGCAGCAGAGACAGCACTCAGCCGGATCAGGAAGCCACTGAAATTGCGCTGTGCACTGCACACGGGCGCCACCAACCCAGTCCAGCCCAGTCCCGGACCTGTTTGATGTGCGCTGGGCGAAAAGCAAGTTGCGTCGAGTCACCCGCCATTCCCCTCCGTTGTTTTACCCACCTGGCTCTTCCTGTTACTGGTACATTCATCCCTTTTGTCCTATCCATTGCATTGTACCGACGTGTATGATGTCTTCCGTCTGCGCAACACTTCTGTGAAACGGTAACCGCGTCCTCCACGGCGAATTTACGCGCGCCACCCAAAACACAAAACAATAGGTTGTCGGGACACTCTGCCCGATCGTTTCCTTTTGGCATGTATTTGGCTTGTTTGTTGTCGAATTGTTGCGACAGCGTTACCGAGTACCTCAACCTCAGTCCTCAATTGCTGCGCGCGCTAGGTATCTTGCAAGTCGCAGGGGCCTGCAAAAGGGGGGGCGTGTTCAGTGGCGGGGGTGCGAGGTAATGTGCTAATGTCCATGATGACACAGCCGACGCCACCGCTAGCGGCCACAGAGCTACGCAGCCGTACATCTCGTTTCCTCATGTTCGCTTCACTTCCCCGCCCTTCGCCGCCGCTTGTCTACAACGATTACGAGCCACGAATAAATACCATGGATGTCCCATTTTCATCTTTTGACGTAGATATTGTATCGACGACGCTCGTTTGCCCTGCCGACCCGAAACGAAGCGCAAAACTCTACTCCGGTTAACGCGCTGTTTGTCGAGACTTCTCGCCACAGCGCGGCAGCTCCAAGTTCGACCATGACTAGTACCGTGGCGAATTTAGTTAGTCTTTGCCGCAGCCATTCTGTTTTTGCGGAATTCGTAAACGGAATCGAATAGTCATCGTCAGGATTCGTACAGTCAAACAGCCAAACGCCAAACAACCGAAACCTCCGGAGCGGTAGCGAGGCAATGAGCCAACCAGATGGACGGAAGCGGGGGGGACACAATCATCCTTGGTGATGGGCTTGTCGGCCAAGAGTCGAGTCGCGTCAGTCAAGGCTCCCTTCTCGGCTGTGACACTCTTCGTCAATCTTTCGCTGTTCCTACTTCGAGCAATCGCTCTCTTCGCAGTGCTCACACTATGCTCCAACAATGCTCGAACCGTGCATATCTGCGGGATGGTCTTCCCGTGATACAGACGACAAGAACTGCCGTGGCCACAATGCGGCTGATGATCAAACCTGACCGATTTAATTGATACCATGTTGGGGTCCCCCTAGCACAAGCCCAGACACATAACGAAACCATGATATATTACTCCGTAGTCGCTAGATAGTTAGCTACGACACCATCTTGTTGCTATTTCGCGTGCAATTCCTTGCTGATGAGCACGCGTGTGTACCAGAACCAAGCTACATTCCGAGATGATCGCCTACCCTACAATCGATAGCCTCGTATCTAGACTTGTGTGCGAATTATTGAACGTATGCCACAAGTGCAACTGCTCGATAGCCTCACACATGGCGGTGCGTCGTAAATTATCCATATGTCTCGCTCGCCTCGCGATGGATATCACAGCGGCAATACAGTACCTGCGTCTCTGCCCGATTCGTGCCCAACAGTGCGAGGGGGCTCTTTCAGCTTCGGTCTGGGGTCGCGCGTCCCTTGTTTGCACACGTCTTCCAGTCCTGAGCCCCAGTCCTGGTTTGTCTCCTTCTTCGTGTCGCAGCGTATAGCTCCGAACCACAATGAAAGAGTATAAAATCAAAAATTACGCCCCCAATGGCCCCGAAGGACAATTGAGCATGAGTCGACTCCGCGCTGTGCAATGCAGGCCTCTCAGACTAGTGCCCCGTTTTCGTGATCTCGAGGCACTGGAACAAGGTAAGTATGAAGAAGAAAGGAGAAAAGAGAAGTGAAAAAAGCTGGCGAAGCTGGTAAATATATACTGGGACGCGCAGTGGGGCCCGTGCGCCTTTTCGCTGCCTGGGGCTGCGATTCCAGGCATCATCGCGGACACTTCAGCCGCGAAATCCTGTGTGACGTATCTGGGGCGGATGGGCTGTCCCCACCCAGTCTATGTCTTCATTCAATGACATTTGAGGGAAGCGTTTCATGTAAAAAAAACATTGCATCCTGTAAATGACCGCCAAGTGTAACTACAAGTCCGTCACAACTCACTAAGTAATTAGCTTACACCTGCAACTTGTTGTATTAAACTACTGAGAGAGGCAGAGGCCCATGATGGAGGTGGGCTGCCTCACAGGCTCGTACCCAATGAGAATGGAGCCTGGGTCTCATGTCATGACGCACCGGCCCAACAACCAGCCGCTGAGGACGGTTCCTGCAAACGACTGCTTCATCCAAGCTCAACAATAGTACCTATCGAAGCCACCTGTATCAATCAGCGACCGCTTTGGCATCGAACGTTAACTCTCTACTCGTCTATAGACATTCTATCCCTCGTCGAACGCCTGCGATGAAGTTCTCCGCTTTCGGCCTTATCAGCCTCTGCCTCGCGCCAGCAACGGCCCTGAGCAACAAAATTCCCGGCGACTCGCCGCTCGAGCTTTGTGATGGTGACCACAGTGCCGACCTCATTACCATAAAGAACGTTGACCTCACTCCCAACCCTCCCAAAGCGTATGTCTGCTCATCTTCCAGCCCCCTCGCCACGCACTTGATGGATAGAGACGCATAAAGTTAGATATGTTGGGGTGCTGTTTCACGTGCTAATATGCCATCAGTGGAAAGGACCTTCTCATCAAGGCCAGCGGCACCATCAATAAAGCTATCGAGGAGGGCGCCTATGTTAAGCTTACCGTCAAATACGGCCTCATCAAGCTCTTGTCCACGACCGCCGATCTCTGCGAGCAGATTGGAAACGTCGACCTGAAGTGCCCTGTGGAGCCGGGCGACATGACTATTCAGAAGACTGTCGAACTTCCCGCCCAGGTTCCTCCTGTACGTCTGGCTCCTCTCGACCACCATCCTGAATCCGCAAAGCTAACCAGTCACCAGGGCACATACAACGTCCTCGCTGACGTCTACAACGACGATGATACCCCTATCACTTGCCTGACTGCTACCGTCACCTTTGCAGTCGGTGGGATGGGTTTCTTCAACGAGCTGTAATGGACTAGCTGCTACTTTAGATTTATGTGCCTTGTGCTAGCCATTTTCGTTTACATCGGCAAGCCGCCCTGGAGTTTCTTACCAAGCTTTCTTTGCGCGACTGTCTCTTTCATATTTTGCCCGTAATCATAGTCTGAATTACCTTTTGCATAGTCCTCAATAGCGTTGTGTAGACACAAGAGATAGGCAGTCCCCCGTATCATCAAACAAAGGCATAATGCTGAATCATTGTATTTACGTTGTATTTTCGTTATGACGTACAAAGCTCGGAACACACCACGTGCCAAGTGCCAGGGCGATACACATCTACTCGCCAAATAGACGGCGTACACGTCTCAGTACGCTGTCCTTCTCGGGGTCGTATGGATGGTCCTTGCTGGGAATCTCTAGAACGGTGGGAAAAGCCGCGGTATAGGTGTCGATGCGATGACGTATGCGGTCGGCAATCTATCAGGCCAGAATTAGCAATTTAAACCATCTCAGTAGTACGTCGCAGTCTACCCATACGTGTTGATTGATGAGAACAATGCCAACATCCTTGCGCTCCTCGGTGAACCGTTCAAAGGCGGACTCGATGGCTTGCGTGTCGGTCTTGTTGTCGACGACTAGAAAGTTCTTTTGGCCGTCGCCACCAGTTGTAACATGCTACCGCGTTATTAGTCGTCATCATACAAGCTCCTGCTAGCTTATTCGCAACTCACTCCGATGCCAGCGAGTAGCAATCCCGTGACAGAGTCCTGCCAGCCGTTAGCCATGGTTAGTTCCCGGTCGGCGCGACGCCGGCGTTACCTCATCACCAATCACGGCCAGGAACTGGCGGTCCTTGAAATCTGCTTGCGATGCCATTGTCGAGCGCTGCGACACTGCTGGTATAGAACGGATGAGCTAGGTGCTGCAGAACAGAGGTGATGTCGCTGTCTCGAGATTCCACGGTCGCGCCGCTCACAGTGGGCCCACCAAGCCCTTGAGCGCTAGCAGCCGCCGCTTTATCTCACTTTCCCCTTGCGCTGCCTCTTCACACCAAATACACTTTCTCGAATTAAAGCGGCGCCGTGCACTTGTGGTGCCTGAACAACCGGTCACAGCTCTAGTTACCTACTTAGTTCACAAACAAACAAACAACCAGAGCTCTTGCAACAACTCATCGCCTCGGCTGAGGTCTTATCAACTGCGGCTTGTCGGAATCTTGCCCATCGGGTTCGGAGAGCTGCGCCTGTCACGATTCCGAATTTTGCTGCCAACTACGTGTCGCGCCGTCACAGCAACGATGCCTCGTCTGGTACGCCGCAAGCCGCTTCTCCAACGCCTTTCGACGTTGCTGAACCCTATGGATTTTTTGCTCTGGCTGTCGGAAGAGCTGGAAACACGCGACTGGGATTCCGAAAATGCAGGCACGCAGCTCGGCCTGGGGTTGAATTTCGTGTTCCTCCTCGCGCGCGCAAATTCTGGCTCGGCGCCACCCACAGATGACGTTTTTGGTAGCGAAGACAAGTCGTTGTGGCTGTCGCTGATCGTACGGCTTACCGCCCGATTTTATTCTCTAGAATACCAATACTGACGTTCTCAATAGGTCAACTCTATTGTTTGGGGCCTGGGTGTATTTGCAGTCACAAATGGAGTGTACACTCTGACCCGCACTCGCAAGTATAGGATGTTCGAGGCCAACATTGATGTGCAGCCTGGTACACCATCGGCTCGTAGAGTTCGAGTACAAGGCTCGCCGACTTCTTCTTCGCCTTTCCGATCTCTTGCCAACATATTTACGCCTGAAGGGCCCGAGAGCAGGTCTCACCCGGACAAGAGCCGAGATGCGTGGGAACTCGCGGTGTGGGATCCTCTGCCAATATCGATGCGTCTGTTTTGTTTATTCGGACCAGCACACGTATTGATTTACAGCATGTTTCTTCCACTTGCCTCGCTGGACCCCCGTCCCAGCATTACCGTCTTCAATACACTGTTGCTCCAGGTCATCTTGTCTGCGCAGCTGATGCTCTTCTTCTCCAAGTTCACGCAGCAGGGCAAAGATAATTCTATTATCCAGAAAGAGGTCATGCATGAGTATGACACCAAATTTGTTCATCCATTAATGCATCCTGTTGTGCGCGATGTCGGTATTCAGGTATCCACGGACGCGGGGACAAGTACGGAGGATATTATCGAGACCGGCACGCCAACCACCCTAATTCGACGCTCATTCAAGACACACAAAAATCCGCACATTGACGAAGAAGAGCCCGCGCCAGCTCGTCGGAGTGGCATGAAACCAAGTGGCATGGAGCCAAGGCTATTTACACCATCCAGTCGTCGGTCAGACTCGTTCAGTCCAATGCCGTCTATTCGCAGCTCAGGCTTCCGCCATAGCATGGCTGCGCCTGGTTGCCTGCCAGCCTCGGCTTCGGCAAACAATCTAAATATGCCGTTTTCTTATACAGCAACCGGGGCCTCAACATTTGAACGTTCTCCATTAAAACACGCACACAGCTTGAATAGCCTGAATAGCCCTGTTCAGCAGCAGTCACCACGCACGTCCAGAGAGATGGCGGCATATGAGCAACGCGTACGGCCAAGCAGTCCATTGAAATATCCGGAAAGCCGGCAATCGCTGGGAGCTACACCATCGGACATCCGCAGCACGGGGAGATTCCTACAGCATGAGCACCAGCGGGCAAGATGGTAGTACCATTTCTTTTGTAATAATTCAACCGTCTAAACTACCAGCCCCGGTCCAAGCGCCTCTTTACCATTTTCAGCCATGTATCTCGCTTATGTTTATGGGAGTCCGACGCGTTACCAGTCCAACAAGACACTCGAGGCGGCTTTCCGTACCTGCCTTATTAGGTACTTGGCAGGACCGATGAACAACTACCTCGTGTATGAATACGACTCGCCAACCACTTTATGTGTGTCACAATAATATCTGTAGCGGTATCAACAAATTTCTAACTGTGTGCACTTGGCGCCTCTGTCATGTAATTCACTCCTTTAGAAAACTCCGCATTCACTGGTCGCCTGTTTCTTCGCATGCCGTGCCCAGCTGCTGCAAACGCTGCAAACGCTGCTCACGTTGCTCGCCACCATGCCGCACTTTTTGGGCCCCAAAGTTTCCTCATCAGCACAACTGTCATTGAAGAAACGCCAGACGCACCCGTACGCGGTTTCGACTAGTCAGGAGGAAAAGAGGCGTACTGCATCCTAGGGTGGATGGGCTCGTCACATATTCCCTAGCAAACGACTCGAACGAGGCGGCACTCTGCGAGCCAAAGGATTTTGGGAAGCATCCGAATCGATCCGCCACCCACTGAAGTTTTCAAAAAAAAGACCTACCATGACAGGTGACTCCTACGGCGACGAGAGTTTGCACTCAGATACAATCGTCCGCTGGAACACGGCGAAGGAGCTCCCCAGCAAAGAGGCTTCGAAAAAGAGAACGCCAGAGGCTCCGCACTTAAAGCATGACGTGCGCTTCAATCTTCCAGAATTTGGATTCAATCATAATGATGGCAGAAAAGATTGGCTGTCAAACGAGAGCGAGAACCAAGGGGCATCAGTCGACGAGACTTATCTATCTCCAGACTACATGTCTCACCCCAGAGCGTACTCCGTTGCCACCCATATTTTGGACAGCAGCCTCGCGAGAGCAGATCGTGTTCTTCGGCTACGAAAACAGGCGAGGCAAGAACGAAGAGCCTTGAAAGAAAGTGGCGACTACCTCGGAGTACAAGGAATTAATCCTGAGACGGGTCGCATGGACGTTGAAACCCCAACGGAGAGCGACGAAAGCCAACCAAGCTTCGGGGCAGCACTTGAGCAGAAATCTCGCGCAAACCGCATGGCCGCAACCTTTGACCCAGAGATAACAGAAAAAGAAAAGAAGATGATGCTTCTCAAGGCCCGCGAAGACGAGCTGCGCCTCCTGGAGAAGAGCAAGCAGGAAGCTGAAGAAGTCGCTGACCAGCTCATATGGCGCAAGCACACAAAAGAGTGGTCAATTGTCAAAGATCCAGGCGCCAATGAGCCGTCTAGTCAACAACCTACATCACCGGCTGGTTCGTCGCGTTCCCTCCTTGAGACAACCAACCACTAACATCCCTACATAGAGAATGTGAACGACCCACGAGTGAATGGGGCTTCTCGCCTGAGCGGTACACAATTGATTGATTTAGATGACTCAGACACAGGGGACGGCTCTCACGAAAGTCTTGATTCGCCTAGCCAACATGATCAAGAATCAATTGGCACTGTTGTGCGCACCTCACATCAGCCCAGTTTAGCAGACGTTTCTCGTGCAGCATTAGAATTGTTCGAGAACGGAATAAGTTTTGGCCATTCAATTCGGTCCAAGCGAGCTCGTCATAGAACGTCTTCGGGCTATCAGTCTTCTAATGGGATTTCTCCCACCACCAAAGTCCAGCCAGGTACGAGACATGCCGCGGGCTCGGACTTGCGGCCTTTTTTAGGGGAGTGCGACAACAGTCCAGGGGATCGAGGCGGAGAAACGAACAAGCCCGGGCACAGGACTGTTAGTCGCAAAGCTTTCCACGAGTTGACCACTTCGCTACGGGCAAAAAAGAGTTTAAGCAACATCCTGATGAACCATACGCAGACTCGAGGACAAACTATGGCAAAGAAATACACGATGAGAAAAGACATGACCAGTTTCCCAACAGCTTCGCACGTAGTGGGTGCATGGGTAGAGGCTTCCCCTCAGCAAAGGGCCCCCAGTCTTCCTATCATCGAGCACCAAGAGTCTCTACACATGGTGAACGGCGAAGGCTTTCTCTTGACAACAGACAGAACATGTCAATATATGAGCGAGTCGAAAGACGAGTCTCTAGATCTGGATTCTACCGAGACCGACAAAGAGAACCAGGGAGGTCACAATCTGGACGTCCAGGGAGGGTTCGAGAACGAGGTACCGAACACCACGACGAAACGACTCAAAGAAAGGGGCGAGTCTGCCTACACACGCATCACCACCACTACTGGCTTTATGCAACAGGAAGATCCGGCATCGGGCGACTACAACGGGCTGGCAGTGAAGAAGCAAGAGAAACCAACAACATGCTGGCCCGAGAAGACGTCGAACAATTTACCGAAGGCCGAGGGCACACCAGCAGCTATACCGAACGATATCACATCTCCAGAGCTGATGGATTACCAAAAAGACGCAAAACGGTATACTTTGAAAACAACGAGAGCCGCAAATCGACTGCAGCTGCGACAGAAGAAAGCCGACATTGTGACACCAAGCATCATCGGCTCGAAGGCCTCGACAAACGACCCCAACCTGTTAGACGCACTTTTGGCACCAAGAATGGCGCTAAAAGTAGCATACACGGGAGAGAGGGAGAAGAAGAAAGGAGAAGCGGTGGCAGTGGAGGCGGAGATGAACGGATATTACTGCGACGGATGCAGCGAATGCCTGCGAGTAGGTTTAAATTGCCACGTATATCAAGTGGCGAGACACAGCTAATGATTGAATAGATTCCGGGAAGCTTTCCTGTGCATCTCATCGAAGGCGACGCCATCGCAAGTCGTTCCGCTAAGGCGGATGCAGCGCGAAGAAGGCGAACGGCACGGCTGACCGCCGCGTTTGACTGTACTCTTGGTCAATTTATAGGAATAATGGAGATTTATTGCAAAGTGGTCTGGCCAGTTTTCGACCCTTACTCTCCTCTCTGGGAGAGAAACGCAAACAAAGAGACGACGGTATTGGATGTAATTGTATTGGTCTTGGCAGTCCCTGGCGCGATCGTGGTCATAGGAGTGGCTGTTTGGGGGCTTCAGATGTTGGCACTAGTGGGAGAGTTGTTGTGGAAGGTAGCTGGAGCCATTGCAAGCAACGTGTCGTAACTCTGTGGATGGTAAATGAAATGGAACACAGACAGTTGGCTTGATCGGGGGGCGAATCGGATGGGACCGGCGCCTGTAGCATGGGTAGAGAGGGGCGAGTGTCGAAAAGCAAGCGACATGGTGTATAAGGAGTATCCGTAAGATGAATAGCCTTAAAGAAAAATTGACTACTCACGATCAAGTGGAATTGTTTGTGATGTGTGTTGGATCTGATAACGCAGGCTGGATGGTGGCGATCAGTTGTGGATGGTACAACATGACCTTTGGCACAACATAGACAACGTAGGCTCATGCCACTGGTTGATTGCCACTTGCATACTGTATTGTTGGTTGATTAAAGGAAACTACACAACATCAAAGCCATAACAGTAGAATGAATACAGGATTACTTGTACACGGTAATACAAGCATCGGAGTAGGCGGAGTGACCCAACATACGTATCAGGAGAAACAGCTTGTCAGGTTGTGGCGACCCACTGACTCGCACCGCAGCTAGCATCAAAACCAGCCGTGTGTTCACGCAGATAAAAAGTTGCAGAGCATGTCGCCATTCCAATTTCATGTGCAGCACCATTTCAAAGACTATAGCCGACCTTGTTGCGGTGCGAGTAAAGTGAGCGAGCAACAATGCCTTCTCGTATTACGCTTCCCGCAAGTTGTTACAGGCGGAAATGGAGCTCGGAAAGGCAACCAATGCGGGCCGAGCATTTAGCAATCCGCCCGCCCAGCGTGCCCCGCGATCACAAGCCTGGCCCCAGTCTGGCCCAGCAGAGACTGCCAGAGAGCGCGCCGGTTCGGAGCTGGCCCAGTGCTGCAAACGCTGCCCTCCGATCATCGGAGCCGCCGAGGCCGGCGCTGCGAATACCTTCGGTAGCCTTTTGGCGTTGCAATGGGGTTTCATAAAAGAGCACTGCCAGCCCTCTTTTCAATCTTGGTTTAATTTATTTTCCAAGTTGTTTTTTGGCATCTCTTTTTTCTTCCCACTGCCGTTGTTGTGACTTAGAGTTGAGTTTTGCCACTCTAAGCAGCACCATCTCCAATCACATCTACGTCAATTACAACAAACTAGGTGCACTAAATTTTCCTAGTGAGAGAGAGCTACCATTAGACACCCCAACATCATCATCCTCACCAAAGTCTTGTTCCCTTTCGTCCATCTTTCTCTCCTCCGCCAAAACGCTGTTTTTGGCCCCCTTCCCTTCCTCATCGTCGTTCTACCACACAGCCACAATGCCCGAATCCGTGTTGAAACCCCAAACCCTTTACGACAAGGTGCTCTCCAAGCACATTGTCGACGAGAAGCTCGATGGGACTCTCTTGCTTTACATCGGTACGTCTTCGCCCCTCCAAAGAAGTGGCTGGTTCACGTCCAAGCTAACCCCTCTCACACTCCAGATCGCCATTTGGTCCACGAAGTTACCTCTCCTGTACGCCGTCTCCCTCTCGCGAACCTGATGGCTCCTTTACTCGCAAACAAACGATCGGGGTGCTAACTACAAAAATAGCAAGCATTTGAGGGTCTCAAGAATGCCGGCCGTGGCGTCCGCAGACCAGACTGCACCCTAGCCACCACCGATCATGTAAGTCAATCTAACATCCCGCGGGCTCCCTTTGACGCCTACGAACAAGTTACTAACACATCGTCTTCGCAGAATGTCCCTACCACTTCCCGTAAAGGCATGAAGGATATTGCCAGCTTTATCGAAGAGGACGACTCCCGCACGCAGTGCGTCACGCTCGAGGAAAACGTCAAGGACTTTGGCCTGACCTACTTTGGCCTCGGTGACAAACGCCAGGGCATCGTGCACGTCATCGGTCCGGAGCAGGGCTTCACGCTGCCCGGCACCACCCTGGTCTGCGGCGACTCGCACACGTCGACCCACGGCGCCTTTGGCTCGCTTGCCTTTGGCATCGGCACTAGCGAGGTCGAGCACGTCCTCGCCACGCAGTGCCTCATTACCAAGCGCAGCAAGAACATGCGCATCCAGGTCGATGGCGAGCTTGCCCCCGGCGTCAGCTCCAAGGACGTTGTCCTCCACGCTATTGGCAAGATTGGCACCGCTGGCGGTACTGGCGCCGTCATTGAGTTTTGTGGCTCCGTCATCCGCGGCCTCAGCATGGAGGCCCGCATGTCCATCTGCAACATGTCTATCGAGGGCGGTGCCCGCGCCGGCATGGTCGCCCCCGACGACGTCACCTTTGAGTACCTCAAGGGCCGCCCTCTGGCCCCCAAGTTCGGCTCCGAAGAGTGGAATCGCGCCGTCGCCTACTGGCGCGCCCTGCAATCCGATCCCGACGCCAAGTACGACGTTGACGTCTTCATCGACGCCAAGGATATCATCCCGACCATCACCTGGGGCACCAGCCCCGAAGACGTTATCCCCATCACCGGCGCCATCCCAGACCCTGAGACGTTTGCGACCGAGGCGAAGAAGGCTGCCGGCCGCCGCATGCTCGAGTACATGGGTCTCACTGCCGGCACGCCCCTCGAGGAGATTCCCGTCGACAAAGTCTTCATCGGGTCGTGCACCAACTCGCGCATCGAGGACATGCGCGCAGCCGCCAGCGTCGTCAAGGGCAAAAAGGTCGCGCCCAACGTGAAGCGCGCCATGGTCGTGCCCGGCTCCGGCCTGGTCAAGACGCAGGCCGAGGAGGAGGGCATTGACCAAATCTTCATCGACGCCGGCTTCGAGTGGCGCGAGGCCGGCTGCAGCATGTGCCTCGGCATGAACCCCGACATCCTCTCCCCCAAGGAGCGCTGCGCCAGCACCTCGAACCGCAACTTTGAGGGCCGCCAGGGTGCCGGCGGCCGCACCCACCTCATGTCGCCCGTCATGGCCGCCGCCGCCGCCATTGTCGGCAAGCTCGCCGACGTGCGCAAGCTCTCCAACTACACCACAAGCCCCCACGTCGAGGCGGCGGCGCCCAGCCAGACCTCCCCCTCCGGCGCCGGCAAGCCACACGTTGACGAGCGCGTCGCCGAAGACGCCGAGGTGCGCGAGGCCCTCGCCGATCAGCCTGAGGACAACTTCCCCCACACCAACACCGAGGCGGTCGCGGCTGCCGGTGGCCAGGGCACAGGCGCCGCCACCGGCATCGCCGCGTTTGTCAACCTCAAGGGCATCGCCGCGCCGCTCGACAAGGCCAACGTCGACACCGACGCCATCATCCCCAAGCAGTTCCTCAAGACTATCAAGCGCACGGGCCTCGGCAGCGCGCTCTTCAACGCCCTGCGCTACCTCGACGACGGCTCCGAGAACCCCTCCTTTGTCCTCAACCAGGAGCCCTACCGCACGGCCAAGATCCTCGTCTGCACCGGCGAGAACTTTGGCTGCGGCTCCTCGCGCGAGCACGCGCCCTGGGCCCTCCTCGACTTTGGCATCAAGGCCGTCGTCGCCCCGTCCTTTGCCGACATCTTCTTCAACAACATGTTTAAGAATGGCATGCTGCCCATCGCCGTCTCCAACAAGGCGGACATTGACGCCGTCGCCGCCGAGGCCCGCGCCGGCCGCGAGCTCGAGGTTGACCTGCCCGAGCAGGTACTCAGGACGGCCGCCGGCGACGTCATCTGCCGCTTCGACGTCGAGGAGTTTCGCAAGCACTGCCTCGTCAACGGCCTCGACGACATTGGCCTCACCATGCAGATGGAGGACAAGATTGCCGCGTTTGAGCGCCAGATGACGGAAAATACCCCCTGGCTCGATGGCACCGCGTACCTGAAGCGCAAGGGCCAGGGCGGTAAGCTCGCTGCCAAGGCCGTGCCCGTCGCAAAGACGAATCGCGGTGAGCCTATCAAGGAGCCTCTCGAGTGGTGACGAGTACGGAAAAGTAAAGTAAAAAAACGGGGAAAACAAGAAAAAAAGGCCGATAATGTCATTGGGAAGGAGTTGAATGTTTTGTCATGTTTTGATTTTATATGAATTGCATGGATGGCAAATGTGCCTCGATACACAACACATGCAGTGTGAAACAACAAAAAGAACGGCCGCTGAATCAAGACGGATTGTACAGGCGAAAGTATATTAGTATGAATAAAAGCAATAACACTAGGCCTGGTATCATAATAAACATCTTCTTGATTGACCAACATTTGACCAACACTCCATCCTACCAAACGTCCATAAAAGTCAATTCCACCAGAAGCTCACGCTGAAGCTGACGCTCAAGCTTCGCACATAGTGCCACCATCCGACAGGTATGAGTAGGGCATCGCCGGGCTCCAAGATGCACTCAAAGTACTGGACATCCTTGAGGCTGTCCTTGATATTTTGTATATATTCCTGAGCATCCTGAGCATCCTCATCATCCACTTCCGTCATGTCATCGTCATTGTCGACGCCCATCTTGTCATCGAGATAGACGGCGCCAATGTCAATGGCACTCGTGTTGCTCATGTCGACACCATTTTCGTTGGTCGACATTGGCCTCAGGAAGCGGTCTGCTTGGGGCGGATACAGCCTCACGTACTTGGTGCCCACAACCTGACACAGGAGGTTGGTGTATCCGTCTGTGTGAAGAGGCGTCGTGGTGTTCGCAGGGCCGAACCAGGCATTGAGCTCCGGCATGTCGAGCTTTGGTTTGTCCTGGTCAGGCTTGAACGGATGACCCGGAACGTCGGCCCAGCAAAAGTCGGGGACCAGGATATCGTTGCGAAGTTCGGGTATCTGTGCAAAGAGATTGTGCTGGGCAAGGTACCCGACTTGCGCCGCAGAGGCACGGGGAGCAGGAGCCATGTCAGCAATGGCGCCCGTAACATGGCCGACAGCGAGACTGCGGTCAATAAACCGTACAACAAACTCTCTGAATGACATGAACTCTTGGCCCCAACCCTGATCGACATAACTACGGCCGATCTCGACGGGAACCAGCCTTCGCCCCCCCAACGTCTTGCCGAGGAGGTAGCTGGGCCGCAACCATTTCCTGTCCGTTATTGCAGGCCAGGAATCTTTGATTAGACCTGTGAATACAGCGGGCACGGGCCCAAGATCATCTCCCTTCTGGGCCGTTTCGTAACCTTGACTCATGTACGTCTCTAATTGTTCGATGCTCCAGCGTTCAAATCTGGCACAAGGTCGCAGCAGCTCCGGACGGCCGTTTGGCTCCGCCGAAGAGAATTCTCGTTCCGGCCCAAAGTCTGCAGTCGGTTGCCATGCTTCGCCAATCATGTTCAAGGTTTTTTCGATCCAAGGCTTGTCGAGGATACGGCCTCCCCCGCCTGCTGTGATGAGGCAAAGATCCAGCCGCGAGACAACCTCGTCCAATGTCTCCAGAAAAGCCTGCTGCTTCTCAGACGGTGTTTTTTTGCTTTCATATTTGAGCAAAATATGAAACGTGATGAGAATTTGTGCGTCAGAGTAGATTTGTCGCCAGTAAAACGGCACTTGGTCGAAGCGATAAGCATAGAGGCGCGCGTGGCTCGCATGCACGACCTTCTTTAAGCGGCTTGATATATGAGTGCAGGCAGTGTTGAGCTCGACGCTTTCGTTGACAAGAGCATCATACATGCTCAGAAGATAACGCGCTTGTATTTTGAGCTGTTTCTCCATGGCTTGGCCGTCCAACTCCTCCACCCCACCGTTAAATGGCAGACCATCGGGGAGGCTGATTGCTTCGTTGGTTGCATCCGCGAACTGTTCGGTCCCTTTCTGATAGCGCTCAAGGAGCCTCTTGAATTCGGGCCAAGTGGAGTGAAGGCCACTCATGGCGTCATTGTCGGTGCGTGTCGTCTACCAGCTCAAGCGCTGCTATGTTGATGAGATGAAGTTGTCAAGCGAGGTTCTCCACTCGGTTTGAACAGGGCCGCCACAGGGCCGATGACAATCAGCAGGTGTCATCAAATAGCTCATACCATCGGAAAGATAATGGATAAAATTATGACAGGTACGCATTGCATCAATTGGTATTATCAGCTGTATACTTTTAGCTCTGACTATCGTCTTCCGTGACATCTGTCCTCTGGCCATCTCGTCGGGCTTTGGCTCCAGCTTTCAGTAACTCCCATTTCTCTCTGTATTTCTCTAATGTTTTTTGCATTTTACGGTTATCCTTTTCCAGTCGCTCCATTTGCTTGGTTGCCGCCGCCAGTTGCTGCTCCGTCTCCTGGCTCTTCCGTAGCAGTGCCGCCGCGGCGCCGTCGTCAGGCTTTGCAGACGCAGTTGGTGAAGAGGGCCTCATTAGGCGATAGCTTTCGGCCAGTGCCATGGCAGAGCTCTGCGCGCTCGCCTCAAATGTATGCAGTCGCTTGGAGAGCTTGTCTAGCATGTCCTTGAGGGACTGGTTTTCTGTATACAGCTCCTCAATCGTATTGTTCAGCTGCCGTTCTGTATGCGAGGATTTGCCCACGCGCCGCTTCGCACCGGGTGATAGAGCGACAGGCAGCTCACGCGCATCTACAAAATCATCATCTTCCTCATCACCCATGGCAGACTCTGCACTTCCATGCAAAGAGCTGCCCAGACGACGCTTCTCCTTCTCAGCGTAGCTGAGAATATTCGCGTAAGACATAGTGTGGCCAGTCGTAGGTACGACGTAGAAAGATTCATGAGGGGCATGACCCTCGCGCGCTAGAATACGCATAGTAGCCTTGGAGTATATTTTGGACAGGTCAGGCTCGGCGCTCGGGGACGGAACCGTCTTGAGTCTTCTTCTTGCTTGCGGCGGCTCGGCCATCTCTTGCTCCGACGTGGTGGACTCTTCCTGGATGAGCGGCAGGCCAGCGAATGCCAGGGGCGCCGATATTTTATTTATGAGGCTACCAAAGGTATTATAGAATCGCGTATAGCCAGCATCGTCGGCATTTGGCTTCGGACTTTGCTGTTGGCTGTTCTGTGGCGCCGAGGCGGATCTCTGGCGGGCGTCTGATTTCGACGACTGCATGGGCGGCGGCACCCAGGTCGGCTTGCCGGGTTGGTGGTCTATCAGCGTCTGCATCTTGGTCCTGGAGCCGTCTCTCCGCGGGTGCGGGTCGACGTTGCCGGGCGCCTGGTCGTTGGAGACGCTGGGGCTCAGCGGCCGCCCGCGATACTTGGAGCGTATGCCGCGCGCCGAGGCCAGGTTGCTCGCAATCGACGACGACATGTCCCGCGCCGCGTGGCGCCGCGGCTGCGCGAGCCCCGGCATGTGCGGCGATGCAGAGGCCTTCGATGACGACGTCACGCCGCCTGCCGACGCCTTGCTGCTCGCATCGTCGTCTGCTTCCTTCTCGCTAATGGCCTTCTCGTCAGCGTCGCCGGCGTGGGCGTGGGCATCGGACGGTAGCTTCAGCAGCTCGGCGAGCCGCTTGTGGTGCGCCTCAAGGAGCCGGAGTGTGCGGAGGGCCTCGATGCTCGACGTGTTCCGGGCGGCGTTGGCAAACTCGCCTGCAGCCAGGGTGTGCTCGCTGATGGCGACGGTCGTGTCGGCGGACTGGCGGGTGGCGACGGCGGCGGCCTGCGCGTGGTCATGCGCCTTGATGAGCGGTGACGAATCCATAGGTGTTTGTGTCTGGTTTCGGGTACCTATTATATGTGATGGGTTCGGGGGGTATATATTGTTTGGCCTGAGGCGCACCAAACGGCCCGCGATGTTGGTGATGGAGTTGAATTGTCCACGAGACCTGTGACGGCAGCCTCAACTTTTAGCGGGGCGCTGTCATAACTACGGCGATCGCCCCGCGTTGAGTCGAGCTACCCCGGCATTGACCGGACCCCGGCATTGACCGGGTACCTAGGTGCAGTTATCTGAAGTTTCAAAAGAAAAACGAGATGTTCTCGTTGTATGCGGTTTTTGTGTGTGCTTCGGTAAAAAAAACATCAACAGACCAGGTTCGTTTTGTCCCAAGTAAATCCCAGGTAAATTGTACACATTTATAGACTACCAATATCAGAATGCCATCCAGGGTCTCTATTCTAACATGTCCACACACCTACAATGCCGTTCTGTCTACCTTCTACCATGTAGCCATCCTTTACACGCACACGCTCCACAATTGAAGTCTTTCTGCCCTCTTCGGCCGCCGTGACGCCTGCGCCGCAGTCCCATTGCCTTCCCTCTACCTTGTCGTACACTTTGACAACGTCTTCGCAAGCGGCGCTGACAATCCTCCTCGTGTCAAACATCATACTCGTGATAGGGTTATCGTATGCATATGCGTCGTATATAGACCCGGTTCGCAGGTCCCAGATCTGTGGCTCGGTTAGCGCTCGTACTCGCGGTTAAGCCTCACCACTGCAACTCACTCGTATACTTCTGTCCAAACTACCGGTGACTAGATGCACGTCGTCAAACTGAAGACATGTTACGGCCCCGGTATGGCCGACTAGGCTTCTATGTACCTGTCCACTTCGCAAATCCCACAGACGCACCATACCGTCTGCGGTACCACATGCCAATGCCGACTCAAACACCTGGAGGGCACCAACAAAATCCGCCGAGCTAGACTGGGAGCGACCTGTAGGCCTCCAAGCGGCATCGGATGTGTTGGGGTTGGCGGAGGCCTGAGCGGCTGCCCACATGACATCCAGCGTCTGGATGCAGCGGCCCTTCTCCAAGTCCCAGTGGCGCAAAGTCTTGTCTGCTGAGCCAGATATCAAGGTTTCGCCACGAAAGTGAAGAGCCGTGATTTCTCCAACGTGAGACTGTAATGTAAAGAGCTCACAGTCATCCATGCTACCCTGAGGTGGCTCAACATACTGGTCGTCGGGGTTCTCAAACGCGATGGCATCTTCATCTTCCTCTCCATGCCCACCAGCGCCTTGTGGATCGTAGCGTGATTTGCTAAGATCCCATAGCTTTATGGTTGCGTCGACTGAGCCGGTGGCCAAGATATTATCTTGGACTTGCAATGTGCGGACGGACGCCGTGTGGCCTTCGAGGTGACCCATGCAGCGACCGGCATTCAGATCCCACACACGAACCGTGTCGTCGAGGGCAGCAGTGACCATGATGCCGAAGGGTGCGTCAAAGTCGAGGGAGGTGATTGTGTCCTTGTGAGCTCGAATCTCGCGGATGTTGGAGCCTGGTTCGAAATGTTCGTGTAGAATGGGCATGGATTTGCGGCGGCGAACCTTTTTGGGTCTTTTCGTCGGTGTGCTGGAGACAGAGCTCGGGATTTTGTCGTAGACGGATTGAGACATGAACTCGGGGTCATGGTCGTCGGCATCGCCAACGAGGTCGACTTCATCTCTTGTGGGTGTGTTCTTTGCAATTTCCTCGGCCTCATCAACAAGCGCTTGGGCGGCCTCTACCCTTCCTTCAACATCGAGAACTGTCAAGTGTTAGATGAAATGGTAATAGGGCAGGAAAAACCGAGGAGTGGCTCACTGTCATGCTCGAGTAGGGCCTCTTCTTGCTCCAAGCCAGCCAGTCTCTCCATGATAATGCGGCGCATGCCATGTAGGTTGGCAATCTTATTGTCGATTTCGTGAATCTCACTGCTGGCCATGTTTTTGCGCACGGCGAGCAAGTCAAACTCGTGCATCATGGCGGCCTTTTCCTTTTTGGCCTGGTTGAGTCGCTGTGTCTCGGAAACGGCTGTGCCATCCTCGAGTAGCTTTCTGCCTCTGGAAACGCGTCGACGGTGTTTTTTGCCTTCGTCTGTAAGCTCAGGGAAGCTGGCTTGGAAGCCCTGGAAGAGCGAGTAGCTGTTGTCGTTGTCGGGGATATTGGAGAGGAGATGCTCAGGGAGGGTGGTCAAGGCGCGGTGCTGTATTTCAGCGCGGGAGAGCTTGGAGCGAACAATATCGGTAGGCGTCGTTCTGGCCATGGCAAACATGCTGCGCTGAACCGCCGGCCTCTTGAGTTGCTTGTGCACCTCGGCCATGGCGGCCTGGTAGTGTACCGATGCGCCGTCGGCGTTGACAGGGCCCATGAGGTGGCTAGCAGTGGTTGTTACTTTTCTGCTAAACGCTTCTAAACCACGGGTCTGGGCAGGGAAGCGACAACAAGGTAAAGCATTAGCAAAGAAGGCTCAGCCTGCAAAGTACGATGCCGCTGCCATCACACGACACCAAGGGGTGGTGGTTGAGGTAGACGGCAAGGTATGTTGGTGTCGCGTACCGAAATGAGCGACTGATCATCGTCGGGGCCATCGTCGGCGAAATCATATTGGCTCTCAGGGTCAGCCATGGCTCAGGCTGTAGAGCGTGAGCAGCAATTGCGTTGTGATCAATGGCTTTGCGGGAAGCTGTGGCGTAGGTTAGAGGGAGTTTGCGACCGGGTGGCCTCGCGAACAGCCAGGCCGCGCTCCCGGGATACCAGCCGTCTGCAGCGCTGTAGCTATTATGGGGCGGCTTCTTTGCGGCGCGACGGCAGACGGGAGCACGGGGGAATACTACCAGTAATTACATACTTCGTAATAAGAGCATGTTCAAATAGCCAATAATTAATGCCTTGGGATATAACGTTGCATAGAAAAGTTCAAGGGTACATTTTCCCATTCCATTGCTGCGTCTGAGAACTTGTGCATATTTGCAAGGCTGAAGCCATCCATGATGCAAGTGAGTCACAAAACACCCTCGTCGCAAAGAGTAGATATAATTAAACGCAAAAAAATACAAATAAATCCATCATTCCCGTTCTTTATTGTGTTCAGTTGTCTCATCTTTCAGCGTACTGCAAGTGTGCATGTCGTCATGTACACCTGCCACAGCTGTAATTGCCTTTCCAAGCAACGCCTTGATTCTACAATTTGATATGAGCAAGAAATATTTTACAATTCAAATTTGTATTCAAATTTACAATTCAATATTGTTATTTTTATTCTTATTCAATTCTACATGAGTGCATCATACTTGGGCACCTTGGCACCGTTGGCCGTAAATGCCCCACAACCGTGGGCTGCTGGCATGGCACCTGTAATAATGGGTCGAGCCGTGGAGCCACAAAGCGCGTCTACGACTACCTCTCCCACACCGCGTCCGCCATAAACACTCACACCAGTTTACTTTACCATTCTTTATTAGCAAGCATTGATTTATGCTCATACGCGCACGAGGACGCTGCCGTTTCCCGTCGCTCACTGTATACCTTGTACAGCTGCATCTCGTCATCTCTTTACGCATTTACAGGGCACTCTCTCCTTTCCGTTAGCATCTCCATGCATCCAGTGACCGACAAGCGCAGTCTTTCGCAGTCATGTACCTACCGCGCTCTCTGATCTCCAAGCTCTATATTCACCTCCAAAACTCGCGACACCCGCTCTCTCCTCCCGTTCTTATCCTTGTCGCCCTCGAGCCCGACGCCCTCTGTGGCTGCCGCATCTTGACTCGTCTACTCAAGCATGACTACATACCCCACAAGATACAACCCATCTCGGGCTACGCCGATCTTGAAAAGGCTGGCAAGGAGCTCGTCGTGCCCATGATGCAGTCACAGGGCGGCGCCGGTGGCCTTGTCGTTTGCCTAGGCGTTGGAGGCATGGTTGATATGGGCCCGCTCCTTGGTCTCGAGCCTGAGGGCGAGGAGAATCCCTACAGCGGTGTCGAAGTCTGGGTGCTCGATGCCCATCGCCCCTGGAACTTGGCCAATGTATTTGGCGGCTTTCCACTGCAACCCTCATCGGACGAGACAGTGTCCTACCAGTCGCGTAGCCCGGTGGGCGTATCGGGTGGCGGAATCGGACGCGCCTACAACTCTGACAGGGGCGGCATCGTCGTCTTTGACGACGGTGATATCGAAGAAGACCTCATGGCCGAGCGTGACGCGTATCTGGCCCTCGTAGACATGCCAGATATAGACGACGACGGCAACGCTGACTACGGATTGAGTGATGACGACGACGAACCTGAACCTCGCGCGCTCGTCGGACAGAAACGCAAGAGCTTGCCCGACAATGATGAGCTAACAGATGACGACGATGACAGACCCGCACAACGACGGCGGAGCAACTCGGTACGTAACCGCATCATGACATGGAGGTATCGACTAACATCACATAGTCAAGCCCAATTCCCGTTTCACCGAGACGCCCAATACAACGAGGACTGGTATCGCTCCGAGATCCAGAACTGGGACTGTCTAGCGATCCGCTCGAGCCTCCATCTGGCGCACAGGAGCCTCCCGCACCTTCGGCCCGCGCCCTTCGACGAAAGCTGTTGCGAATGAGAAATGAAAAGGAGTCGGTGCTACAACAATACTACAAGATGGGATCATCGTTCTCGGAGCCAGTCTCCTCCATGATGTATTCTTTGGCCTCGGAGCTCGGTCGCGAAGACAACGACTTGCTGTGGCTTACGATTGTTGGTGTGACGTCAATGGAGCTATACGGAAAGTCATCGGCGGGTGTGGCCGCACCTGTCCGAGCTTCAGATAGGAACAGACCGACGGGATGGATGGGAGTGCGTGGCGCGCGCCTTCGTCAGCTGCTACGAGACGAAGTCAGGCGATTAAACCCCCCAGAAATTGCCAACGGACGAGTTGCCTCGGAGAACACAGGCGTCATCCCGACGACAGCCCGCAACCCTGAAGATACGGGCATCAGGCTATCGCCAGAGCCACGCTTCCTCCTCATCCGCCACTGGAGCCTATACGACAGCATGCTACACTCTCCGTACTTGTTCTCGCGTCTAAAGACGTGGAGCGAGACTGGAATCAAGCGCCTGCACAAACTGCTGGCCAAGATGGGCGTCAGTCTTGCGCAGTGTAAACAGAGCTACACGCACATGGACATGATGCTAAAACGAGAACTGCGAGCCAAGTTGCTGTACTATGGCAAACATTACAATCTAGATGAGATGGTGCCTGCTGTGGACACGGACGGCAAAGACCGAGCAGGTGCCAAAGACGGATGGGGTTTTGTGCGGAGCTGGGGCTGGCGTGCAACGTTGTCTGCGCAAGATGTCGGCGTGGTTATTGGTGCCCTGCTCGAGGTCGGCAAGCACGCGCAGGCGTTGGATCTAGCGTTTGCCGCCAGCCAGGCCAGTCGTGAGATTGAAGATGATGCTGAAGTAGCAGCTCAAGGCGAAGAGTGGGTTGGGCGATTCTGGGAAGCCTATGATGCGCTGGAGAACATTGATGCTCTCAAGGCGGGCCTCCCAACCGCCCAGTTTCTGCATCGAGCCATTTACAGAACCGGGACATCACTGATCAACAAGAAACAAATCAAGCATTTGCGAGCATTCCGACTCTGTGTTGTCAAGGATGGGCCGGATGTCTCGTTATTTACCCATCCTTCGGCGCTGACAAAACTGTCGCTGTGGATTGGCGAGGCCCTTGGCGAGCAAGACAGAGAAGCACATGGAAAGCTGTCGCACGGTGGGCGTGGAACACCTTTGGTGGTGGCCAGCCTGCATGAGAAGCGCGGAGTATACATCGTGGTCGGCACAGGCGGTGGCGGTGGACCTGATTCGACCTTTCTGGACAAGGAAGCGGCAAAGCAGCGACAGCGGACTAAAGAGGCCCGGGCAAAGAAGAAGGAGGAGTCTCGTGCGGCAAAGGAGCGTGTCAGGGCGCAAAAGCGAGCAGCCAGGGAAGCCGCGGGAGAAGAGGTGGATGAGCTGGAAACTGAGTCGGAGGGCTCGGACGAGGAGGACTCGGATGATGGTTCAGACTCGGAAGATCAAGAGCACGAAAAGGGTTACGGTCTGAATCGATTCGGCAGCGCGTTCCAAGAAGTGGTTGCCGAGACGAGTGCGCGAGTGAGAATCGACAGTTTTGAGCATTGTGTGGTTGAGGTGAAGAAGGAAGACTTGGGTGGCTTCCTGGAGAGCCTGAGCATGAAAGCAGTTGTTGGATAAAGCAAAAAGTAGGGACAGCGCGATTGATTTTGTTTCAGGGTTGGGACGAGAGCATTTAGCATTGCTCTTTGCATTGTTTCCCGAGTCCTTTGATTCTTTGTATTACAACATGGTCAACGGCGCGCGACGGGGAGCATTTTGTATTTGCGTATTGATGGTTTGAATGACATGATGATTGGCAGGCAGGGTCTACGGCGTCGCTGGGGTTTAGTTGCCATGTTGGAGCATAAGCAGTAGTATTGGTATTGATATAGAGGACAATATAAATTCTGGGCATTTGCATGATGAAACGACACTGGTCAACGCGCCCGAAAATGGAACTCAGGATAGCGACAGTGAGACTTGTCGTGTGATGACGAGCCAGCCAGCTCCTGCTTGTTCCCTTTCCTCGCAATACAAGTTTTAAACCTTGTATTTCTCTTTGAAAGCCTCAACTGCGGCCTCTATTTCAGCTTTATCCTGGAGAGGGGGCTTACCCTCTTCCTTGCTGACGCACGCCTTCTCTGAAGTGGCGGTATCGGGAGTTCGTTTGGAGTCTTGAATGACGACTGAATCGTGGTCCTTGGAAAACGTCGCTTCAAAGGTGCCCGAGTTGCCGTGAATGTCGTAAGCGACGAACCAAGTACTAAACGCCCATTGTGTGCCCCAAATGTCGCCCAGGCCAGGAAAGAAATTAAACTTCAGGCGCGTGAGACAGAGGGCCTGCGCTCGTTGATCGACCTCTATGTTGGCGTACGCGTTGGCCGTGATGTTGCCGTATTTCCTGTAAAGCCCGGCCTTTGTCGGAGATGTGGTGCCATGCTCCCAGATGAAAAATACGTTCAAGTCGGCGCTATGAGACACGTCGTAGTCATTTTGCAGCTGCTTTGCAAATGCTCCGACGAGGCAAGGATCGTTGTCATGCCCATTGTCGTGTCCGGTACGGTCATACCAATGAAGTTGGACTTTATGAAGAGGGAACTGCTTTGTTGAAAAGTAGTAGTTGTCTTGTTGCCAATATGGGTTATAAGCGCCATCCCAGTCGCAATTGTACGTGTCTTGCGTGATGAATACTTTCTCGACTGCGGTACTCTCCTTGTCTGTGGTGTAGACAATCGGCGTGAGACCTTGCAGCGTGATGCGAGACTCAAAACCAGCCATGGTGGTATTGACCAAGGTGCCATCGGGTTGGAAGATGGACGCCGCAATGTCTTTGTTCTCCTGTGCAGTGGTAGTGACCCAATATGTCTGCGTCTGGTTGCCTCGGGCCAGCCTAGGCATATCGGTAGCATCCCCAACTACTATGCTGGACGGTAGAGGCTGGGTGTATTCACCAGGTGTTTCAGAGTACTGCCAGTCCCCGGCCATGTCACCGTCCTTGTCCAGGCCGTTATAGGGATCGTTGTAGTCCACCAGAGTAATTTCGCTGAGCTCGTCAGGACTCAGGTTATAAGGCTGATGAGTTTCTTTAATTTGAACAGAGATCCAAACGTGGACAACAACCTGCATTTTGCCATTTGCATACAGTTGAGCAGATTGCTGATTTGAATTACTTGTCCCGATGGACAAGTCAAGCACTTCCCAGTCAACCATGATGAAAACAGTGTTGAGTAGTTTGGTCTCTGTAGGGTGTGGGTTTATAACGATGAGTGAAGCGCGTTGTCAATAGAATTTATGGTGAAGCTTCTGAGATTCCGACTGCGCTTCGTAGCCTCAATCATGGTATTTATAGTTTTATCTATGCCTGCAAAGGCGATGGGAACTGCACGAGTTTGCCAAGTTTGTTGATGGCATTCATGGAGCGGCCTGCAAGTCGCATCCTTCCATGCATTTGCGAGGCCTTTTTCGTGCTAGACTATTCGATAGACTATTCGATACTTTTGGTCTGTATATTCGAAGCTGAGGTTAAAAGCACCCGTGATGTGACTCGAGCATCCTCGTCTTTGGCCAGTCCTCAGTGGTGAATATTGGAAATGATGCATCAGATCAGCCAGCTTAATATGAATTCAGCCACTTGTACGCATATAAACCCAATCAAGAACTTTGTAAAGTTGATGAGCGTGGCTGACCGAGTGTAGCCGCGCATAAACGGGTCGAGGCATGTAAGTGAGGGGTCTATCAGTATGCGGCTGACATTTATTGGGCAAATAGAACAAATTGAATCAACTACCGAGGGAAAGTGGCTGCCTGAAAGCGACGGATGCTGCAGTGCAGGAAGATAGGTAAGAGCCTGATTTGGACATAATTATGCGCACCCCAATAACAAGTCAATGGATGGTACCGTCGCTGATCCTCCTCCAACAATACTAATATGAGGCTCCAATTTGTATTGCATCTGGACATGCCGTAGTGGTACATGATGGTGGGATATATATTGTGATACTTTGTCTGCACCCCAACCAAGTATTATGACTTGGACGAGATCAAAAGATCATATTAAAGGATATTTTAAAAACAAAAACAAGATTCTACAAACGGTGCAAACAAAGTACGTGCCTGGTTGAACAACATGTCCTCGCTTTACTCTCAAAGCTTCAATTTTGACAGCTTCCTTCAAAAAGGAGTTGACCCTCGTACTGGCCAGTACACCGCAACGGTTGTCGTTTATGAAACAGCTTCAGCCGCACGCAATTGCCCTGCCTTGCAACTCTGTCTGGCTTTCAACCCCCTAAGCACTCGAGACGTGGGTTTCGGCATCGGGTGGTCATTCAATCTTTCATCCTACCAGCATGCTCAAGTGTCGACAAAAACCCTATCCCTCTCGACTGGTGAAAGCTTCCAGGTCAAGGAGACCCCTAGTTCTACCCGCATCACAGATCAAAAGTTAAAGAGCTTCCAGTTCAAAAAGGTCGAAGGAACTTCGGACCAGTATCTGGTTGTTCACAAGTCTGGTCTGGTCGAATTGCTCTCTAATCAAAATGGCGGATTTAATGTTTCCGTTCCAATGAAAATATGGGAGCCCAATGGCCGTATGCTCACGCTGGATTGGTCTCGTTCTGGCCGGCAGCCGCGGCTGGAGAGCGTCAAGGACGGTGCTCAGATCCTCCTCAAGATCAATTACGCTGAACACGATGTCGATATGACAATTGTGCGAGCTCCGGGCACCGAAGAAGAAAGTACTATTACTATTAGTCGCCGAAACGGCCGACTGGCTCAAGTCCAGTTGCCAGTTGAGAGCACACCGCCCTGGAGCTTTGAGTATGACACCATCAATCAAGTCACATGCTTGAAGAAGATTGTCAGCCCATGTGGTCTTGAGGAGAGAGTCTCATACAGTGACAAGGATAGAGGACATGGTTTACCACCTGGTGCGCCACTCACGTCAATCCCGTACGTCACCTGCCATGTGCTCTGGCCAGGACAGCAGCAGCCTGCAATTAAAACCAACTACAATTATACAAAGACCAATTTCCTCGGATTCGGAACGCTGCATGACTGGAAGGACGGCGAGGATAATTTATACCGTGTGCGCCAGGATTACGAATACTCGTGTACTGTTCAGATGGACGGCGGAGCTGAAACCAAGTACACATACAACAAATTCCATCTACTTGTTCGCCATCAGAGGCACCAAGGCACCAAGCAGGTGACTCAGTCAATTACATACTATATGGATGCTACCTGTACGTTTGACAACCAGCCGGCGCAGTATCAGCTGCCCAAGAGCGTGGAAACCAATTATGAAGATACTGCGACCAAAGCATCTCGTATCGAGACTACTCACCATGTCTTTGACGAATGGGGCAATCCAACTGAAGACGTTCAGGCTAATGGTGTACGCACGAGTCGTGAATTCTACCCACCAGGGGGCGCAACAGGATGCCCTGCTGATCCTCATGGCTTCCAGCGATACATCAAGTGCGGGACTGTGACTCCAGCACCAAGCCCGTATCCAACTCCCATCAGGAGCAAGCAATACATTTACAGTCAACACAGGACTGCGTCTACATCTTACACGAGCTACTTTGTAGCCGTTGATAAGGTGCAGGCCCTCCAGGATGGTCAAGTGTTCTCTACTTGGGAATATTCCTATGTCGATCAGCCCGACAGCCGCAATCACAGTCGCCGTCAGCAGCAAATTGTCAGGCTATCGGAAAAGTGCCCTATGACGACTACTTGGAATTACGACTATCCTGACTCGGATAGTATAAGATGTACAGTTACTACGAAAAGCTACGACGGATACACAGGCGAGGCAATAACGCATTTGTCAACGTTATCTGGTCTCGCTTATACCCACAAGAGCATTGCAGGTGTTCAAACAGACTTTGAGTATGATAAGACTGGCCAGCTTACCAAGAAGATTGTATCGCCCAATACATCATATCAAGCAAGTGAAGAGCATCAGTACAGCGTCCTGAAAGGCGACATTGGATATTGTGTGATGACAAAAGACGCCAAGGGCGTGCAGACACGCTACATTACAGATGGTTTAGAGCGCATATGCAAGGTCGATAGGCAGGACGCCGACGCCGACGGCGATGTCTCCAACAACACCTTCCGTAATGTGCAGGAACGCAGCTATAACAACATTGGCCAGTGTGTCGCCGTGGTGGACAGCGATTGGCTGCGAACCAAGGGTGAGCCAACCGAGCATCAGCTACGTCAATCTCTGGAGTACGATGACTGGGGCCAGACGTGTCGAGTACGTGAAAACAGTGGAATTACTACTTGGTCTTGGACGGACCCAATTGGCCAGGCACGTATCGAAGGAATCGAGGGCCAATGCAAGACCGAATCAAAGTTCAATGACTTTGGGCTCCCGATTGAGACCGTCATCTACAAGATTGACGGGTCAGTTTATGCCACAACAGCATATGGCTATGACGGGTTGGGTCGCTTGGTTCTACAACAAGATCCCCTGAACCGAGCTACGCAGTACAAGTTGGACTGCTTCGATCGTGTCACTCAAACAATTCGGCAGGACGGTCAGGCCGTCAATACGACGTATGCAGTACAGAGCTCATCAATCTGGCCAACATCGATAGACACAAGCAATCACTGCGTTGGAAAGCAGTCATTCGACGGATTGGGCCGGGTTACTCTACATGTAGTTGGTGGACGAGCCACAGTCCAGTCTTTCGACGGCTGTGCACCGGCGCCGTCGATAACTACTACGCCAAAGGGAGACGTGCGTCGACTTTCGCACGAGCCGCAACTGGACTACGCGCTCATGGCTCTCACGAGTAAGGATGTCGCGGAAACTATTCAGTATGACGCTCAAACGGTAGCACCTGTGAGGCTCAAGAACCTGTACAGTACGACAGATCTCACGCATCTGCCCTCCGGATTGGTTGATAAAGTGAGCATTGACATTGAGAATGGGCCGGTATTTTCTACCGAGTCGTTCTATTCAATGGCTGGCAAAATGCAAGGGTGCACTAATCCCCATGGAGAGAAACTCGAGATCCAATACACCACCGAAGGAAAACCGCGGCAATTGACCCAGGGCCCATTGTCCATCACTTTTGCCTATGACCAAGTACAACGCTTGATGGAAAGTTGCGTACAGGATGGGGCCAACAACAGCTTGACTACACATCTCACATATGATGATTTCAGCCGTGAGATAGGCAGGAGCGTCACAAAAGGAAGCAAGCTGCTGCATCAGCTCACCCAGACCTACCTGCAAACCGGCCATCTCGCGATGCGCCGTCTTGAAGACGGCAGCGGGGAGCTGCTACTGGAAGAAGCGTTCACATACGACGTATTGGATCGCTTAGTGGACTTTGAATGCCAGGGTCGCCAAACACCCACCGACGAGCAAGGCAACCATATTCGGCAGCAGTCTTTCACGTTTGGGCCATATCACAATCTGGTGGAAACTAGTACTGTGTTCGAGAATGGCGACAAGAATGTGAAACGGTACACCTACGCCGATCAAGACCCTGGACAAGTCATATGCATGACAAATTCGCACCACAACTATCCCGCCAAGATTGACCTCAAGTATGACCAGAACGGTTGTTTGATCAGAGATGAAAAAGGGAATGAGCTCGAATACGACTCCACAGGTCACCTCATTACTCTACGCGACTCGGAGTCCCGAATCCTGAGCGAGTACCGCTATGGTGCGTCAGGGAAACTAGTTTGCCAGCTAGTACCGGGGAAGGACGAGTATTATCTCCATTACCGTGGGAACACCCTGGTAGGCTATACATCGGGCGATGATCGCGTGAGTCTTGTCTCGGATGGTACATGTTACTGGGGACAAACTGTTCAGAAGGGAACGCGAAACGCCCAGACACAGTTGTGGGCGTCAGACATGCATGCCTCTGTCACTGCTTGGATCAACAGTGACGAACCGGACTCATACTACAGCCGGCAGTACACCCCGTACGGTTACCATGCGCAAGGTGCAGACAAAGGGCCGTCAATCGGCTTTAATGGCCAGTGGCGCGACCCCGTTACCGGATGGTATCATCTCGGCAACGGCTACCGTGTGTACAACCCTGCTCTGATGCACTTTCATTCCCCGGATTCGTGGAGCCCCTTTCAGTCTGGCGAGATCAATCCGTACGGGTACTGCCTTGGTGATCCCATCAACAATATTGATCCAAGCGGCCACTTTAGCCTTTTTGGTATCAAGTTCACTTGGCGCGACTTGGCAATTGCCGCTGCCGGCATAGCGGTCGGTATCGCGGTGGGCGTGCTCACTGGAGGCGCCGGGTTTGCCATCGAGGCGGGACTCGGCATAGCTTGCGGTCTGGCGTCTGATGTCATGACGGGCGCCGTGTATGACCAAGCAACGGGACATGCTCCGACCTGGAAGAGCGTCGGCACTGATGCCCTGTACTCGTTGATTGGCGGGGTGGTCGGCGAAGGCGCGGGCAAGGTGCTCGGCGCAGCAGGCAAGTCCGCCGTCCGAGGCCTCAAGGGGGTGCGTGAGGGCGCTGGTGCGCTCAAGGGGATGCGTGAGAGCCTCGGCGCGGTAACGGAAATGCAGGAAATCAGACACGAATTCACGGGCGAGGCCGAGAATCTCCGTCTCGTCGGGCACGGAGCAGGAAAGGGAGAAAGGCGCGCGGCCAAGTTGGCCGCGCAACGCGCCAACACGCCAGGTACGTCGGCTGAGACTGTGACAAGATACACGGTGGACACGACGCATGAGGCGAGGAGTGCTCGGATAGACGAAGCCGGGCATGAAGACGCCGTGGCAAACTACGAACTGTTCCGACGGGCCATTGACGAGGACGGAGTGCACCCCGACGTGGCGGTGACGAGGATCAACAGAGCACCGCATCTGAAAAAAATAGGTAAACCCATGGCGGTCGGCTTGAATGGCCCAATGGCCCAGCAGTGGCAATTTCAATTAAATCACACCCTACGCGCGACGTACTATCTTCCACTGAGGAATCCTGGACGGATAGTCTACATTGGGGACGTTGGAATGCATACTTGAGAGTAGGTAGTGCTATGATTTGCGCATTCATTACTATCGTATATACAATACCTACCTCGTACTGAAAGCTTCTTTGCCGTACTAGCAGTGATTTTTAAGAGGATTTTCAACGAATAAAGGGACAAGCAGAAACACGCTGCTACATGTTACGCAGTGAGAATCCCTTCGCTTAGGTAAACAGAACAAGGAGACTTTATAGATATATTACATATTACTAGAGTCGTAGGTGCCAATGAAAGAGAGTATAATTAGCACAAGTTATAATCAAGGATGGTATTTTTTTTTTCGATGAGGATTTACTTCTATTTTAGTTTTTTCTTTTCACTTTTCTTTTACTAATCATTAATGTAGATAATGTTCTGCCTCTCTCCAAGTTTTATACGCTATTATGGTCTGGTCTTCTCGCCATCTGTGGGGGGCGTATCCAAAAAATGGTGTGCCCCGTCCCTGTCCCCAGCAACAATAGGGACTTGTCTGCATTCGCACATTCAGCAACGCTTTACTTGTCATCTCACCACCAACCTCTAGCAAGAAAAAAAAAACCCTCAAGCCATCACCATGGTACGAATAAAGGAGAGATATCTTCTCGTCAACATACTCTATCCCCCCGAGTCCGCCAACAAGCACAAGTCTGCCGTGCCATCCTTTGTGGTGCAGCACCAACCCACAGTGGAAAATCTTACGGCCCAGCTCCTTCTAAAAGCCATCCGCAACGACATCTCTCTGCTGTTTGGAGACCATGGCCTAGGGGCTCTTGGTGGAAACCTAGCAGGTACGTGTCTCAAGATGCGCGCGGCACCGCAATCGAGCACCACTGATCATCAGCCAGTCAAATACTTGTCCCTGGCAACATCAACCATCATTTTGAAGTGCCACAGGGAACACTATCGTATGCTTTGGGCCGCGCTCACCCTCATGGACCATGTCCCGGTCAAGGATGGACGCCCATGTATGTTCCGCGTCGTGCGAGTGAGCGGCACCATACGAAAGGCTGAGGAGGAAGCAATTCGTCAGGCACGGGCTCTGATATTAGCAGCCAAAGACGGCCATGCCCTCAGTGCATTCCTACCTGTCGAGTCAGTCGACAACCACACAGAAGATGAAGAAGAGGGTCAAGTAGACGATCAAGATGTTGAAATGGTCAGCGACGACGGCTGACGGGGGTATCATTGTTTTCTGACTACTTTGATGCCACTATCAGCTGGGACCGACATATCCCCAAAGTCTGGGTCCATTTCGGGGTTACTTGGCGCCGACGGTTGCGGCGCCTGTATATCCATGTCCATGGCCTGTTGTTCCTGCTCGCGGCGCGCCTCCTCCTCCGCCTCCTGTTCCATCCGGTCATATTCGTCTTTCTGATCTATCCATCGCTCCTGGATATCTTGCACGTCCATCAAGGATGCCTCGTTCCGCATAGTCACTGCCCACACCGTGTCGTTTGCACCCTCGGCGCTGCCAAAGACATATCCCCCGGCTCTATCTATTATCCGGAGAAGATGTGTCACGCTTTTCTTATTCTCAATCGCCAGCACTTCGTAGCGCACCAGCCCATAGCTTTCAATCATGTTTGCGATGGCCTCGTTCAATTTTCCAAACTTGTCGCTGCGCAGCACGGGAGATTCGGCCTCGAGATAGGGAGTCAGATACGTGAGGTCATCGACGTCCGTGTAGTATTCGAGGTTGAAAGGGAGCTCGTCATATGAAGCGACTTTGTCAATCTTGGAGAGAACGTTGACGTGTGGCATATCCATCTGAATCATGGCGCGAAGGGAAAGTAGAACATTGGAGACGTATAGGGAGGGTTGGCTGAGGCAGATGGAATCGGAGAGGTGGACGGCAACAAACTTGACAGCATTAGCGCAAGCATCATCAAATGAGAATCGACGCAACTCACTCGGAAGCCGTGTTTTTGTAATTTGAAGATGATGTTCCGTAAAGAGTTGTGATGTGTATATAGCTCAACTTGGCCAGGGCAGTCAAACAAAACATAATCCTGATCGAATTCCTTGAGGCCCTCTTCCAGCCACTCGTAGTTGTGCTCCAGCTCTTCCAGGGTGTAGAGAATGCCGCCGTTGGGACCCAGTCTGTCCTCGCGCATAATGTCTTCGAGCTTGACGAGGCTCCGGATATCGAGAGCACAAGGGTAGTTGGTATGGTCATTTGCTGGGTCAAGATTCACGACGGAGCATGCGCGGCCGATTGCGCCCATGAACTGGTGCACTGTCGCCGAATTAGTACCCGGCATGGTGATGTAGCTGGTGGTGGGTGTGACGTACTGCCATCGCAGTAGGTGCTCTTGCCCGAGCCTGGGCTACCTAGCACAAGCTGAGCAAAGGGCATCGAGGTTCCCTGATATTTCAACGCCGGTTTCTTTTTAGGATTATTCTGAAGGCTTGCGATGCCTTGAATTGTGGCTGCAAAAGGTTAAACGGTCGAGCTTGCTTTTGGGTAGGATATGATTACAGCGCGTGCCCCTCCAAAAGCCGCCCCAACTTTTCGGTGGGCCTTGCGCTGTAGCGGCGAAACCTCGGGCTGAGCTGCGCTGGACTCCGCTAATAACTAATAATGCCAGCTGCCAAAAGCTCTTCCGAAACGAATTTTCCCTTACCCACGCAAAAATCTCCTCAGCTCTGCTCCCGCCCGCAGCTTTCTCGCCGACTGGCATGTCAACCTGCATGATGCCCTGCCACCGCGTCGGAGCTCATAACCAGTCATGGCGTCCGACCTGTCAACTGCTGCCTCTCTGGCGGGCAGTCTCACTGTCGACATACCCGTCATGAGCACTTCGGCCGTTGAGGAGGTCCCCAGGGCAAACTTCGGCTGGTTCGGCATCCTTGGCTGGATCGTCCTCAGCTTGGTCAACCTCGTGTCCATGGCCCTCTACTGGTCCGCCCGCATCGTCACCATCACCATTCCCAGCCTACTCTACGCGCTGCTTTCTGCAAGCTGGACGGTGACCATGAACGCCACCACACTGTACGTATTGAACACCTCTCGATTGATACCAGTTCTAACACCTCGCAGCATTTTCATATTGGTAGCGATTGCTTCAGCAGTTAGTTGGGTGGTGAGATATCGCATCCTTAACATGTACTCGCGACTACCGCCCGAGCCTCAACGAAAGGAGCCCGACATCGATCTCTTCCCCGATACCCACGAGGAAGGCATGAAATCGGGACTCTCCAACTATCTAGACGAGTTTCTAAGCGCCATCAAGATATTCGGTTATCTTGAGAGACCCGTTTTCCACGAATTGACCCGAAGCATGCAAACCAGGAAACTGATTGCAGGGGAGACGATCAATCTGGAGGAAGAAAAGGGCTTCTGCATTGTTGTTGATGGCCTGGTGGATATTTTTGTCAAGATCGGCCAAGATGCACGCCATTCGGGCTACTCGCCAGCTGAACAGTCTTGCCATGGCTCCTCCGAAGACGAAGAATACATGGCCAGGGGTCAGCAACAGTATCATCTTTTGACGGAAGTGAAGAATGGCGCGCCCATGTCTTCATTATTTTCCATCATGTCCCTCTTTACCGAGGATGTCAAGTTGACAGTCGTGGATGAGGAAGAAGGCGCTGAAACCGGCCCTTTCGTACCAGCATCGATGCCAAATACTCCAAACCTCAATGCTAGGTCTGGCAGGCATATCATTGTGCCTGACCGCGATGCACCGCCACAGGCGTCGAACGGAGTTGCTGGCCCCAACATACCCCCTATGTCTCTGAACGATGCAGTGCCTGCCATTCACCAGCCACCGCAGAGACCCAGGGCACTGAAGCGTCGTGTCTCGCAGTCTGTTCATCCAGACATCATTGCCCGAGCGACGATGGATACCACAATTGCAATCATACCTGCCCAGGCATTCCGAAGACTCATCAAGATTTACCCCAAAGCCACGGCCCACATCGTCCAGGTTATTCTTTCTCGTTTTCATCGTGTCACCCTCGCACACGCCTTCAATTACCTAGGTTTGACCGGCGAAGTTCTCCAGACGGAGAAGAATATCCTCAAATACACATGTTGTCAACTTCCCAATATGTTGCGTGGAGACGCTCTGTCGCGATTAAAGGAAAAGTTCAAGCGCGAGAGAGAACGAATGCAGGATAGCCAAGAATCGAAGGGTATTGCATTACACAACTCTACCGTCGGTCGCCGGCGACGTTCAAGTACAGCTCTCCGCAAAGAGGCTGTGATGCATGCCCTATCTAAGCAGCGCACCTCGTCCATGTCTAGCAATGTTGCTTTGCCGCACGAACGTTCCTCTCGCCACAATAAGCCACAACCTGGCGACCTGCTAGCCAATATCAATCAGGCTCGAAGCGTTCACACCCCGTCGGGCTTAGATCCCAAAGCACCGTTCGCTCAACAGTCTTTCAATCCCTTTGATTCTGAGAAGCATGCAAGGATATCCGTCGACCCACGCGATCTTGCTGAAGAAGATGACCTGTTCCGCACTTGCATTCTCGAGTGCATCTTCAAGACCCTTGGTCTCGATCACGGTGGCACAACCTCTAGAGAGCCAGAATCGATAGAAGCATCTCCACGAATAGGTTACATGGACCAACGGCGGGCACGGACGGCTTTTGCGAGCAATGCTTTTGGGTTTATGGGGCCATTCGAGACGTCGATGGATGGCGAAACCGAATCTGTTACCTCGAGTAACATGGGGTTACATGGGACACCGAGTGCTTATCTGCTTTCGCAAGAGATGAAGAACGAGATGGAAATCGTCTTCTTCCCAAAGGGTTCTGTCCTCATTCAGCAGGGAGAGAGAACTCCCGGCATATATTACGTTGTCGATGGTTTTCTGGATATTGGCGTTCGTAAGGCAACTTCCCGTGATATTCTGCACAAGACCGGACCAAAAACACCAGAGACCAAAAGCCCAGACGGGCCTAGTAGCGGCGAGGGCCACGATCGACCAGAAACTCAGAAACACGCTGCTCGTCGCCGCAGCGTTGCTTTGGTGAAGCCTGGTTGCATTGCTGGATATATTGGTGGTGTCTCGTCGTACCGCTCTTATATTGATGTAGTGGCAAAGACCGACGTCTATGTTGGCTTCCTTTCGCGTCCGTCATTGGAGAGAATTATCGACAAGTATCCGATCATTCTGCTCACCATGGCAAAGAGGTTGACTAGCATTTTGCCACGTCTCATCTTGCACATTGATTTTGCCCTGGAATGGGTTCAAGTCAATGCAGGCCAGGTCATTTTTCATAACGGTGACGAGAGCGAGGCTATCTACGTGGTCTTGAACGGTCGACTTCGACTCGTCGAAGAGAGGAAGGATGGTGGTGTCGAGGCAAAAGCCGAGTATGGTCAAGGTGAAAGTGTTGGTGAGCTCGAAGTGCTCACAGAAACGGCTCGTTCCGGAACCTTGCATGCAATTCGAGACACCGAGATTGTCAAATTCCCGCGGACTCTGTTCAACAGTCTTGCGCAAGAGCATCCCAACATTACTATCAAGATTTCAAAAATCATTGCGGCTCGTATGAGGGCCATGGTGGATGACCCATCGAGTGTATTTGGTGCCGACGCCGGCTCCGGCTCCATTCGAAATCACGGTAAATCCACGATGAATCTGCGGACTGTCGCAATCCTGCCAATTACTGCGGGTGTACCCGTGGTTGATTTTGCCAGTCACCTCATGAACGCACTTTCTCAAATGGGTATGCCGAATGGTGCCACCTCACTCAACCAAGCCGCCATTCTGAACCATTTGGGCAAGCATGCTTTCAGCAAAATTGGAAAACTACGACTGTCTCAGTACTTGGCCGACTTGGAAGAAAAGTATGGACTCGTGGTTTATGTTGCCGGTAAGAATTCTTTTCCTTTTTCTCTCACCCGCTTTCTCTCAATCGAATGATGAGCAAACCAAAGCCAAAGGCACCGCCGCTGATGGTTCTTTAAACTCTAATTTTTTCCTGACACGATTGACTACTACACTCTACAAATCTTTGAATCCAGGATTTGACAGAAGCTAACGTCTCAATAGATACCAGTGTTAATTCGCCTTGGACGCAAACCTGTATCGCACAGGCTGACAGCATTCTGCTAGTTGGCTTGGCGGTAGGGTCGCCCGAAATAGGCGAGTATGAGCGATTCATGCTCGGAATGAAGTCGACTGCCTGGAAATCGTTGGTATTACTACATGCAGAACGCTATTCCAAGCCGGGCCTGACTAGATCCTGGCTACGAAACCGTATGTGGATCAACGGCGGCCATTTCCACATCCAGATGGCTTTCACAAACAACGAGGTCAGGGTAATACCGACTTCGAAGAAGCTCGGCCAAACGCTCAAGCAACAGCTGCAAATCTTGCAAATAGAGATTCAAAAGTATACGACAAAGAAAGCTCAGCGCTATTACATCCCTGACTCGCCAATGAAGAGTGACTTTCATCGCCTGGCTCGTCGGCTCTGCGGCAAGTCTATCGGCCTGGTCCTCGGCGGTGGCGGAGCGCGTGGCATTGCTCACATAGGTATCATCCGAGCAATCGAGGAAGCAGGGATTCCTATCGATATTGTGGGTGGCACATCCATAGGCTCATTCGTAGGGGCCTTGTACGCACGCCATGCCGATGTGGTGCCCATGTTTGGCCTTGCAAAGAAGTTTGCTGGCCGCATGGCAAGTCTATGGCGTTTTGCACTTGACTTGACCTACCCCTCTGCTTCTTATACCACTGGCCACGAGTTCAACCGAGGTATCTTCAAGGCTTTTGGGAAAACACAGATCGAAGACTTCTGGCTCGAATTTTACTGTAATACCACCAACATTACAAAGAGTCGAAACGAGTTCCATACCAGCGGCTACGCATGGCGTTATATTCGCGCCTCCATGTCTCTTGCCGGCTTGCTTCCGCCTTTGTGCGACGAAGGCAGCATGCTACTCGATGGCGGCTACGTTGACAACTTAACTGTCTCGCACATGAGGGGGCTTGGTGTCTCCAGCATCTTTGCTATTGACGTTGGTGCCGTTGATGACGACACACCGCAGACGTACGGCGACTCCCTGTCGGGCATGTGGGCATTTTTCAATCGCTGGAACCCGTTCTCGTCGCACCCCAACCCGCCGACGCTGGCCGAGATCCAGGCGCGCCTTGCCTACGTATCAAGCATCGACGCGCTCGAGAGCGCCAAGCAAATTGAGGGCTGTATCTACATGCGACCTCCAATTGAGGCATACGGGACCCTCGACTTTGCCAAGTTTGACGAGTTGTACCGTCTCGGATACAAGTACGGCCAGGACTTTATGAAGAAGCTGCGCGAGCAGGGCAAGCTGCCGCTGTCCGAGGAAGCGGAAGCGAAGCAGTCCATGCGGCGCACGACTGCACGCAGAAGAGCAAGCATATAGATGTAAAGATACATGCAGCCGAATGCATAACTGCTGCATATTACACGATTCGCGCTCATTGAATACACGGAATATTTGATTCGTCATGTTCTTCATTGGTCTATTGTAAAGTGATGCAACGTGATATACGTCTTGTCAGTATACATTGTTTCTTTTCATCTATATACAAGAAAAGACCGCATGATTTACATCTCGTGCCTCGTTCTTCAGCTTGTCACTGTGTAGTCTATACCTTGGCCAGCAGCGCCTCCGTCTCCTTGACGATCAAGTCAAACGTGGCCTGGACGTGCTCCTCGCGCACCGCCGCCGTGCTCGTGGACACGCGAATCGCAAACGTCCCATTGACCACTGTGCTCGTCAGATACACCTTGCCCGACGCATTAAGTGTCTCGTAGAGCCTCTCCGTACGCGCGTTCTTCTCCTGCTCGTCGGCGCCGACGACGCGAAACGAGACGAGGGCAAACCGGGCGCGCGTAAACAGCGTAAAGAGGTCCGGCCGCACGGCCAGCTTGTCGTCGAGCGACTGGCCGAGGGCGATGCCGCGGGCGACGTGCGCGCGCAGGCCGGCGATGCCGTAGCTGCGCAGCACGAACCAGAGCTTGAGCGAGCGGAAGCGGCGGCCGAGCGGGATCTGCCAGTCGCGGTAGTCGGTGACGAGGTCCGAGTCGCTGAACTCGTTGCGGAGGTAGGCGGGCTTGATGCTGAGCGCGGTGATGAGGTCGGCGCGGGACCGCACCCACACGGCGGAGCAGTCAAAGGTGGTGAGGAGCCACTTGTGCGGGTTGAAGTTGAAGGAGTGAAAGGAGGCAAACGGAGGCGTCAGGTGCTGGTACTCGGGGAGGAGCAGCGCGGAGCCGGCAAAGGCGGCGTCGACGTGCACCCAGACCTCGCCGCGGGGCGCAACAGCAGCAGCAGCAGCATCACCGTTGCTGGTGGTGGTGCCATTGCCGTTGTTGCTGTTGCCGTTGTTGTTGTCGGCGGCCAGCGTCGCGGCGATTCCCGCAAAGTCGTCGACGGCGCAAACGTCGGTCGACCCAAAAGTTGCCGTGAGGTAAAACGGCTCGAGGCCCTTGCCGCGCAGCTGCGCGAGCTTGGTGGCCAGCGCCTCGCCCGTCATCGCAAACCCGCTCTCCTCGTCGACCGGCACCGTGTCAAACCTCACGCCCAGCACCTGCGCCGCCTTTTTCGTGCTCGAGTGCGCGCCCGCGCTGCCCAGCGCGACCAGCTTGCTCCTGTGCCGCCACGTCTGCTCCTCCTTGTCCTCGCCCTCTGGCAGGTGCGCCGTCACCTGCGCCAGATACTTGTCCCGCGCCGCGACCATGACCGTGACAATGGCCTCGGACGCGCTGCCATGGAGCACACCGCCTCCGTGCGTCGGGCCGCCGCTCAGGAAGCACGCGGGGAGCGCGAGGGCCTTGGCGAGCCAGTCGAGGACGACCGTCTCGAGCTCGGTGACGGCCGGGGAGCAGATCCAGTTGAAGTGGGCGCCGTTGAAGGCGTTGGACCACATCTCGGCAATGTTGGCCGGGTGGCTGGCCGTACACGGAAAGAAGGCCATGAAGCCCGGGTGCGCCCAGTGTGTGATGCCGGGGAGGATCTTGGACTGGAGGTCCGCGGTGATGGCGTCCATCGACTCGCCCTCCAACGGCGCGGCGTCGGGGAGGAGCGGGCGGAGGTAGCCGGGGGAGACGTCGGCGAGGACAGGACGCGACGGGATCGATTCATAGTAGTCGGCGACTGCAGAGACGGGGAAAGATGACTGATTAGCCTAGATTTGTTGAGCAGAGCGGGCGAGTGCGGTTCATGGGCGCGGGGTGGGTGATGGGTGTGGGGGAGGGGCAGGAAACAAGAGGCGGTGGTGGTGCTGCGAAGTCGGGCAGCTGCTGGGCTGCCAGGGACGTGCAGAAAAGAAACAAAGGACCAGGGGCCGGTTGGCTTCACATACTCTCGTCGACGGCCTTTTTGGCCTGCTTTCTATACTCGTTGATATCCATGACTTGTCGTTGCGGTGGTGCGCGGTTTGCTGCACGACAGAACTTGGCTTTAACACAGCTTGAAGCGAGAATGTCTAGATTGTCAATTGACTTAGTCGAGCAAAACGGCCCAAGGGTGGGGGGGATCTCCATCCAATGTCAAAAAAAGGTCACCGCAGGGCGTAAATACGAGAAGCCAACGGTCGATAGTTGAAAAATGGAAACGTGCGGAATGGGGGTTCCGAATAGCCTTTGGGGCTCATCTAGTCTCGTCCAGGTACCCGCTCGTTTGCAGTGTGGGGGGAAGGGAAGGTGGACCTGTTGCGTTGACCTGAAGGTCGATCAGCTGGGCAAAGAGAACAAGTTGAAAAGAGTTGATCAATTAGTCGCTAAGCAAGGAGTGTATAAAAAAGTATCTAAATGGTAGAAATTGCCCGGCGCGGTAAGATGTGTTGCCTCCTCCTCTCGCAAGAATTTGGAAGAAAAAAAGTGATGCCCGTGATACGCCGTGTAACCCGAAAACATCCAGAAACCACAGTTTATAACATCATTTCAGTTCGTAAAAATGAGCGAAGCGACAAGCCCTGGTTGCTTAGTCGACCTTGATGGCGCTGCAACACAGTCAGTACATGATCAAATGATCGTTTTCGCCCGAGTCAACATACCTGTATATCCGCCTCACAAACGCATAGGCGCTCAAAAAGCCAATCGTGCCCGTCAAGAGACCGTACACGCAGCACGCGATCAGCGTGTATATAAAAAACAGCATGCTGCTCACAAATCCTGTAATGTGCAGCTTAAACATGTAATACCACACAGAGTATGCAAAGATCCAGACGGCGCTGCTGCCGCCCACGAAAAACGACTGCCACCACCAGTGGTAATTTTCCGAGCACAGCTGAATATAAATGGTCACGACCGTTACCTCGGCAATCGTCACGACCAGAATCACCGACACGACCGCCAGGAATCCAAACATGTAGTAGTAGCCACTCTTGTTCTGCCACAGTGACTGGAACACGAAAAGCAGCTCGATGAAGATGACGGCAAACGGAATCAAGCCTGCCAGCAGCACAGCCTGCATCGACTTGCTGTACCATGCGTGGTTCGGCAGCTGACGAGAAATGGCCGTGGTTCTGGTGGGATGCTGCCACCCGCCAGCCTTGACGAAGCCGTAGTACGCACCGGCGTACACCAGCGGCACCTGGAAGCAAAGCCACAGGACCACAATCAGGACAAGCGAGCCAAACGGAATGGCCGTGCTGGAGGCCTGCGCCCAGACAAACAGGTTCACAATAAAAACAAGCCCAAACATTAGCCCAGGAAACAGCAGCGCTGTCACCATGGCGTTCTTGCGATAGTCTTTGCCGTCAAAGCTCTTGAACACACGCGCGGAAAAGTAGCCTGAAAAGACGCCCGCAAATACGAATAAGCCCACGCCAACACTGATGAAGCCACCACGGAAGCTGGGGTTCAGGAATCCCAAAGCGCTGAGTAACACCAGTCCCAGGGCCATGAAGAGGAGCTGCATGCCGGACCCCACGAGTGGCGCGAGCAGATAGCCACGCTGAGGTGCTCGAAAGACGTCCGTGTGCAGCTGTTTCCAGCCCGTTACATCTTCCAAGGCCTCTTCAGTATCAGAGAGATCAGCATCCAGACCATCGCCCCCTTGGTCCAATAATCCCGTGGGCACGTCTTTCTTGGCCCGCTTGCCACGAGACTTACTCTCCATCGTCTCCTTGTAGCCTTTGATGTCCGAGTTGACGGTGCGCGCAAAAATGACCATGACAATGGCGGTCAACATGCCACAGATGATGAGCGAGTTGACGATGGCAAGCCAGTGAATGCGCGCACCATCCTCCTGGTTGACAAAGTACAGATCCCAGCGGTGGGACCACTCGATCGTGCTGTCTTCTCTAAAGTATACCGAGTATGTGTAGGGCACAGTCAGAGTGCCAGACTCACTATCATCATCCAACGATCGTCGCTCGGTCTGCAGCGACATTTCGTCGCCATAACGCGGCGCGGTCTCTGTCGTCGTGTTGGGTCCCATGTGAAGCTCTAGTGCGTGCTCAACATGCTGCAAGTCGACGGGACAGCCCTCGGCGTCGCGCTTGCTTCCATTGCCAATGCTCTTGGGATAGACTTCGAAGCCAATCACAATGTTCTCGCCACGGTCGCCAGCCTTGCCAGGGGCCTTGCGATAGCGAATGACAATCGTGTGGTGGTTGTTCAGGTAATAGTGGGTTTGCCCAGTCGAGGGAGACAATTCGCTGTAGCCAAGCTTGAATCCCGAAGCATAGTATTTTCGTGTCTTGTCGACACTGACGTAGCTTGTGGCGCCGGGCAGGTTATCGACGATCCACTCGGTCACGTAGGCATCACGGATCATCTCTTTGGCGCGCCGCAGGTCGTCTGCGTTGAGCTCCTTCGTGCAGAGAGCTTTACAATGCGTCTCCTTATTCATTATCAACTCAATGTCGGACGTTCGGATTCGATCGCCACGGAGGACTTCGCCGAGGTTGAGGGGTACGTTCTTGCCGCTGAGCAGGCCACCGAGAGATTTGGGATGTTCCGATGGAGGGCAGACAAATGGAAGGTCGTAGTATGCATACTGAAGCTGGGTGCTGTCGGAGTAGGCCTTGTTGACCATGACAGGCACCGGCTCGCCAGTTTTGTAGCTTTTGATCGAGTATCCTAGCTCCGAGTTAGCCACGACCTAGGCACAAAGAAGAGGCGAGGCCGCGCGCAAGTCGCGACATACCTGGGACGTAAAAGGCATCTACAGGAGACAGTAGCAACAGGGAAGTCAGACCAACAAGGCCAGAGGCTCGTAGCCTGACCATGGTGCACAATAAAACTGTCAGGCCGTGTGACACGGGGTAGAGAGTGTTGGGCTCAGCTGCTTCGGAGTCAAGAATGACTGCGGCAGAGACGATCTGAGATTATATATGTGTCGGATCGAAGTCGATGGCACGCAGGTGATCTTCAATCAGTCATCAAGATTTGAGCCCCTGGGTAGCAGCTCGAATGGGAGCTGTGGTTGAAATTGTATGGTTAAAACGAGTGTAATGGGCACTAATGGCCACGCAGGGTCGACAAGGGTAAATGCGAGGGGAGTTCGGGATTTAAGGAGGAGGCGCAACTGAAGAAGACGTCTCGTACAATGCTGATTTGGATGGAATGAGGGTTGCGTCGAATGGGTCGTGAAACCGTGTCACGGAAGAGAGAAAAGAAAGAAAAGGGTTGAGGAGAAATGAGGCTAACGCCAAATGAACAAATGCAAGTCATCTATCTGTCTTGATGAATGATACAGGGTGCAAGGGGCGGGGCCGATTGAACGATGGGGGAAGGAATGTGAGGGCCCACCGCAACAGATGGTCAATTAGCGCTGTTTGACTGTTTTTTTAGGCCCAGCAGATCGCTGTAATTAAGCATTTACAGTGGATTTTTGGTCCCAACCACACACTGTACGAACAGGTAAGGTACGCTGCCGGCACGCAATCAGGTGGAAAGAAAAGGGGGCCCAACGGGAACTTTATTTGAAGCAGCGAACCAGGCCGCCCAATTCCAGCGGAAGTGCCCGACGGGCCAATCACGTGCCGCGCAGTTGCCACGCCTCACAACCGGGTCCGAACATGCATAGATCGGCAATAACACGATGGATCTAGCGGGCTGATGTGCATTCAAAGTCGGTGCTGCCATCTTCAAGTCCAGAAAGTTTTACCATGTCATGATTGCAAAGTGACTTTGTTGAAAATTGCTCTTTCAAGAGCCAGTATGTTTGTAACTATATTACCGAGTATATATATGTATCCCTTGTAGCATAACTATGATGTGTAACCTTCAAACTGATCAACACCTAGAAAAAAAGACAACGCTCGCAATGTCTATACATTTTACATCTCCCACGTAGTTGCTTGAAAAGTCTAACATCAACTTTAAAATGCTCCTAAGAAAATGACTAAAGTTTAGAGCAAGGCTATAACGAACAAGAAAGCAAATTCTCAGTGAATGACAGGTCGTGGGTATCGTGATGGAAATTAGGCGACCGGTGCTACTGGCATGGCCGCTCTACGGCTCAGCTCGCTGTAGCCAGGTAAAAGAGTGTTGGTCTGAGGTGCGTCGTCAGAGGCGGCGCGGCGGATGCGCGGGCGGAGGTAGCTGTCCGCCTCGGCCTCCTGGTCACGGGCGATGACGCTCTCGAAGCTGGGTAGCGCGCCGCCCTGGGGGTCGTCGTAAATCGTCTCAACGCCAACTTGGACGGGCACCGACAGTGTCATGGTGGTGTTGGTGGGGCCGACACTGACGCACAGCTGAAGAACGTAGGTACGTGAGATTAAGCACGAGTGGAAGGTGGGCAAGAAGATCTTGCGGTTGGTGCTGGTGATGGTAAAGGGAAGGTCGAGGCTGGCGACATGCTTGATGGGCGAGGCGGCCTTTTTGTTGCCGCTGCTCTTGCCTAGGGCGTCGCTGTCCGGCGACATGTGCGAGGTTGAGTAGCCCGAGTCGCGACGACCGGCGTCAATTTTTTCCTGAAGCCAAGAGATCTTGTCTACGGGCGTGTTGAAGAGGTTGTTCGTCACGGTGTAGTTGAGGCACGGGTTGCTGTGGTACGCGGTACGCGGGCCCAGATTTGGTAGGTAGTTGACGGGGGCGGAGCCGAAAAAGGTCGTGGATAGCAGCTTGGCTGAGACCGAGTTGATCTTGGGCGGGGCGGTGTCGACTGAGTCGGGGACGAACTCGAGCTTGATATGCGCGACCGGCATGGACGCATCGCGGCCATCGGCGGAGAACATGACGGCCTCGGGCTGGGTCGAGGTGGCCGTCAGTTTGCCCGTCTTGGCAGAGAAGAGGTTCTTGCGAATCGTCTTGGTCTTGGTCATGGTGTAACGCTCGTCGCGAAACGTAATATCGAGAGGCGCATCTTCAGGGCTGGCGGGGAGCACCTTGACGACGTGCTGGCCTTCCATAACCTTGGAGGCGGGGGCGTCCTGGTCCTGCTTGACGGCTCGAGCCTTGACAGCGTACTCGATCTGGGCCATCTCGGGGGCCAGGTCATCAGCGCCCCAGAAGCCAATGGTCGGGGGCAGGCGCAGGTGGTGGTCGAGAACGGTGTCAACGTCGCACGGATGCTTGCAGGCTCCCATGGGGAGGTGGTGAGGGACGACAAAGTGGAAGGGAATGGTGTAAGTGCGGCCGGCCTTGAAGACGCGGTCCTCTGGAACATCGTCCTCGGAAATGGGCATGCGCAGTTTCAGAAAAGGTCTGAATGAGTGTGAGGGGTACTGCTGGACAAAATCTAGGCGTGTGGCGGCGATGCCGGTGAAGACAATGTCAAAGTGGTCAAAGGCAACATCTCGCACCGTCTTGACAATGGCGCGGCCAGCAACGACGGAACCCGAAGTGTAGACTTTGGAGTTGTAATGGCGATCGATTATGACATCAATGGTAGGCTTAAGGGCGGCTACCGCCTTGGAGCGAGCAGCCGCCCGGCCGGTAGGGTCATTGGCGTCGGGCATTTCGTATTGGCTTGCTCAAGATGATTTTCGAACTTGTAGATTCGGTATATAAACGCTTCGATGCGATTTGTTTGCGTTGCTTGCGTTGCCGGTAGATTGAGCTTGTATAGACTGATGCGTGTGTGTAAGTGTGGCGATCCCGAGTATATACCTAGGTGGACGATGCCGTGTGAATGACGTGGGTGCGTGGATGACAAATGGTTGAGCGCGAGGCTGGCAAAGGCCGCGATTTGTCAAGTTGGCGGCAGAATTAAATATTAGGTAGGAAACACTGGCTGCCGATCAACGAGCGAGCAAGTATTGTGGGAGGGTTGCGGTGCAGTGATGAGGAGGATTCTCAAGCAATACCTAGGTAGGTAGGTAGGTAGGCAAGCAGGTAGTGCAAAGGAGGGGGGGACAGAAGCTCTTTTTTATTTCACACGAAAGGCAAGCTGGTCAGTTGAGATGGAGACGAAGGGGTACTTTTTCTGAAGAAACAATCGGAGAACGAGCTTAATGGGCCAAGAGAAAAAAGGCAATTCGGCACGGGAGAGTAAAAATAAATAAGACCCAAAGACCTAATACAACGGGTATGGGGGTGGCTAAAGAGGCTCACAGTCGGATCGAAACGGCCGCGTGCAACACTCGCTCGGATGACTGGAGCGTGTCTGTAGCAGAGCTTCAAGTCTACCAAGGTATGAGATGAGAGGTGTGGAGGGGCAAAAAAAGGACCCCGAGAGGGTCAAGCTCCAGCATCTCCAGCATCTGGAGGGCCTGAGCTCTGGTTGGCTCGTCTGTTTGCGTGGGTTGGGCTCATGACGGGCAGCTGGCAGCTGAAAGACGCAAACGCAAACGCAAACGCAACAACAGAGCGAGCGTGGCAAGAGCATACGCCAACTCGCTACCTTATCTTAGTGCTTTATTTGTACCCTGAAAGGTGTGTTGCGCCGTTACTTGGGTCGGCGGGCAAAACTAACTACCTAGAAAATTCTGTCAAACCCCAAGCGCGCGCCACGACCCAAAAAAAAACGATTCCATCACTCATAGAAAAAAGTCTGTCATCTCCATCACGACCACTACAGAGGAATCACACACGATGCTCCCAAACATGCATCACCAGCCTAATAACTTTACAACATCGCCATTATTAGCGCTCATCATGTCTCATCATCACACATGAACTTTCCGCATTTTTCTACGCCGTCATCTTGCTGATTTCTTTATTTTTCTATTCTCGCCCCTTGCCACGAACATAGGTGGGAGGCTTGCTGATGGGAGGGGAGGGGACGGAACGTCCGAGAACCGCGCTGGTTCATTACACAAGCACGCAAAAAAAAAAAAAAAAAAAAGCATGAGGCTGAGGTTCACGATGCCTGGTCTCTTTAGTCAGGCACTCCCTGCCATGACGAGAGAAGACGCCCCTGTCATCCCCTCCCACCAATTCGTGAGGCTCCTCACACCATCGTCCAGCAGCAACCCGTATGAAGCGGTGGTAACAGTCTAACCAGGTCATACATGATGATGAATGACAAAGTGTCTTGAAGCTAAATCTCGATGTGATGCCGTGTCAGCTATTGATGAGCGTGCAGAGCGTGCTGGTGTTGGGCCGCAAGTGGCTCCTATGATTTCATGCAGCTCCGTCAAGTGGCACCACTTCGCGATGGCGAATGTATCATGGAGAAAAGAGAAGAAGAATGCGACTTGCACGACTGTGCGAGGTCCAGTATTTTGCTCATGAGGCTCGGCGGGGGGTAAAATGGCTGCGCGCCACGCCGCACGGAATCTACGAGGCGGTTGCTTCACATTGCAGAAGCACACCCATGCACAACGGCGGCGGCGGCGGCTGCTATGGAACCCAGCCTGCTTGCTTCCTTGAAGACAGTTATATTGCTGCTTGACGGTCAACAGGTCGTCCATCTCGGGTAGCGGTATCGAGGATGCAGAGAAAGACGGTAATATGGCGTGACAGCTAGGTATTTTGCCCTCATCAGCTTATTAGGGGACCTTGTGGTGCGTCGTTTCCCTCCCACTACTGCCTGCGTACGTATATGCACCGGGAGCCACGAGGTCATTGCTCGAACTCCATGGCCAAACCATCTGGAACAAAGTCTGGTTCGGTCTCGAACTTTTTTGATGGGGCGGCTACGCTGCCTTTGCGGCGGTGGATCGGAGGTTATGCGGGAATGAGGGAATGATGAAGCAGCAAACTGGACAAGGCAAGCCACCAAGCCAAAGGAGCCTCCTGCAAGCCATGCCGCTGCCACTACGGACGCAGCCTAGCAACGGAGCTCGTCATCCCATTTCAATATTTCGATGGCTCAACTTTTTGAAGGGCGGCTCACTAGTGCCCTTCCGTCAGCGGGAATGCAATCTGATGCCCTATTTGGGAACAGTGCTGGCAGCGGATAGGGCAAGTCTAGGGCAAAATTTTGCCGTAGCTCTAGGTACCTAACCTAAACATACCCACTGTCGATTCCGGTGCCCATCGCGGTCTTATTAGGATGTGTTATTCGCAGCCACACGCATCAGCCACTCCATTTTATATACGCAAACCCTTCCTTTGGCTCGGCAAAAGACACACGACGTGTGCTGATAACCAGAGGTTACGGGCGTCGTGCTACGCACCGGCATTCCCTCGGGGTTACATCTTGAGCAATTCTTGTACCCGTTGCAGTCTGTTGCCTTTTTGTAACGTCATGGCCACACGACTCTTCTACCTCACGCCCATCTTGCCTATTGCGGCGCCGCATGCCTCCCACCACTGCAGCACCCGGCCAATTTGGCCAAAAAAAAAAAAACTCTGGCCGGTCCGTACACTATTCTGCAGATCTCTTAAGCCTCACGCCAGCCCAATCTGCGGCAGCCGGCTGCTAACAGCCTCAAAATCTCGTTAGTTTTCCTCTGGCCCTTTTTGATCGCCAACTACATCGCTCGCTCTTGCGATCTTTGTCCTCGCACCATCTGGCATGATGAACGTCTCGTCAAGCTCTTTATTTTCCACTCGTCGCTAATCACATAAACTATCTATCCCCGCAGTAGACAGTAGCAGGTAATAATTAGCGGTACTCGTCAGTCGTTACCAGCCACACTGCCACCCCTCCCCCTCGACGACACACCCCCCCTGAACCCAGATGCTGCACGATATGACTGTCCCTCTCCGATTCTGGAATAGACCATGTCTATATCATGATTTCGTAAACCTTTTTCTCCAACTCTGTGCTTTGCTTCTTTTATTTTTTTTATTTTTTTTTTTTAGTTCTTGATTCTTTATTCTACTTACTATTCTCCAACTTCTTTGTCAATATTCAATCATTCATTACCAATGCCTCCACCACATGCTCTTATTCTTTTTGTGTTTTCCCATTCCTACCGACCTATCCGTACCCCATATGCCGATACTTTCTGCAGCGTTTGCCTCCTCCGGTCCTCCCCAATTCGCTTTACCAGTACACGCAACGGCCGCTTCTTTTTCTCCCTACTAATACCGATAGTGCTCCGTCGTCAACGCGGTCCGGAGAGTTTTCGACTTTTTCTCAATGCCAGCTCGGCTGTCACCCTCGTCTCCTTCCCGCCCACGGCATTTCGCGTCCGTTGTTCAACGTAGAATCTCGCGGTCCATCCAGGTCGTCATATCAATATTCCCCACGTTACAGACAAGTAGCCCGCCTGTCGACACCCAAGCCTTTTATCATGAACAACGCACGCCCCAAAATCTCAACGGGGCTAGCACAAAGCTTGGCTCCGGGCCCAGGTGGCCTTGGCGCCTGGCGACATTGCCCGCCCTGCGTACCTTCGGTCTCCGCTGCTCCACCACTTCCCCCGAGCTCGGCCCCGCGGTCGTCTCGTCTGACCATGACCACTTATTTATATCCTCCACCACATCATTGAAGTCTGTGAGCCCGACGGCTGAACCGCCGGCTCGTTCTCTCTTTTGTGAGTAGCCTTATTTTGCAACACCTGAATCCAGATTGCATTTGCTTTTTGCACTTCTCGCACGTCTTTCATCTTTTGCTGGGGAAACAATCATCTGGTCATTCACGCCCTTTATTCGAGAATAATGCCCAGGCTTTTTCGCGCAACATTAATGCTGTGGAGGCCAGCGTCGTGTAAATTGGTGAGCTGGAGTTTATAATACAAAAAGAGGTGCCAAGCTCTGCCACCTCCAGCAGCGCCTTGTATGTCATTGCAGCCTTCCTTGTATGTCATTGCAGCCTCCCCTGTATGTCATTGCAGCCTCCCCTGTATGTCATTGCAGCCTCCCTTGTCTGACGCTCTGCCCTGATGAATTGTAATCTTACAAACTAAATGTACATGGCCTTCGTAATTGCTCCCATCAGCGAGATACAAACGCCGTCCGCACTATATCTTTTCTTACTGCTTTTTCAACTCGGTGTCGCATCGCCCGCACAGGCCGTCTTCCTCTTTGGCCTGGTACCGCCAGCATCGCGAGCACTTGGCCTGCGCCGGCGGCAGGACATGCACCTCGCCCCGCGACTTGTCGCCGCCAATGGCTGTGGTGTAGCGCCACGCCGGCTGCTCGGGCAGCGCGCTATTCACCGAAACCGACGACACCACAAAGATGGCGTCTAGCTCGTCCTGGTACTCCGCCAGGCACGAGACCAGGTCGGCATCCTCTGTCGTGACGACGACCGAGCACTGCAGCGAGCTGCCCACTGCCTTGGCCAGCCGCGCCAGCTCCAGCCCAGCCTTGACAGCCTCGTGCACGGCAAAGATTTTGGGAATGTCCTCGCGTAGCTTTTGCTCGTCATACTTCAAGCGCTCAGAGTCAATGACTGGTGACTTGTACAGCTGTTTGGCCGGGTGCACCATCGAGCTGTCCTCGACCATCCAGCTAGGTCTGTTGGTCCATGCCTCCTCTACCAGCATAGGCGTTACTGGGGCCAGCATCCTCAGCATGCCCACCAGTATCGGCTCGATCGCGCCACCCCCGTCGCCACAGTACAGTCTATCCTTAAGGGCTTCCAGGTAAAACGCCGACAGGTCCGTGGCGACCCAGCGGTTCAAGATACCTACACCCTTGTGAAACTCGTAGTTGTTGTACGCCGCCCACACCTGCTCCATCGTCGTCGACAGCTGCAGCATGGCAATGTGGTCGAGCCTCGTCAGAGGCGTGTGGCGGCTGGACTCATGCACTGAACCAAGAAGCATTTTGAGAATCGTCCGATACCGAACAAGCGCGTTATGGACGGGCTGCAGAATGCTGGGGCCAATGAGGATATCCGTGGTATAGTCGCAGCTGCCGGCCCACAAGCGCAAAGCATCCGGACCTAGAGCATCAGGCTGTCCAGCGTCTTTACCTTTGCGCTTCACCGGTGGTAGGAGTGTGCCCTTCATGACCTCCTCCGGAGATAGGGTGTTGCCCAACGACTTGGACATCTTCTTCCCTTGCGCGTCCAGTGTGAACCCGTGCGTGATCAGCGTTCGAAACGGAGCAACAATGCTCCCCGCAGGTTTGCCATCAGCCTTTTGCACCGCAACATAGCTGAGGAGACTGGACTGGAACCATCCGCGATGTTGGTCTGAGCCCTCAAGGCAGACGTCTACCTGCTTTTCGATTTCGGTCCAGCTAGTACCGCTGTCAAACCAAACGTCCATTGTGCATGAGCCGCGATAGTGTGTGCCTTGGAGATGTTCTGGGACCCAAACTGGGTTATCTGGGCTGTCCGAGAACCACGCATCTGATGTTCTCACTTGCATTACATTGATAATATGCTCAATGGTGTCTGCGTCCATGATGGCTTCGTGATTACAGTCGTAAAGTGCTGGAATTGGTACACCCCATGAACGCTGTCGCGAGATACACCACTCGGATCTACCCCTGATGAAGCTCTCTAATCTTGCTCTGCCATTTTCGGGCACAAACTTGACATTCTTAAGAGCATTCAGTGCATCATCCTTGATGCTTCCTACGTCAGCAAACCACTGTGGAGTGGCTCGAATGACAACCGGCTTCTTTGATCGCCAGTCATAAGGATACTTGTGCTGAATCTCATGAGTCGCAATCACATCCTCAGCCATGAGTTCGAGAACGGAAGAGCTTCCGCCATCCAATATCGAGGGCGCCGAGGTGAGTATTTCTGGATCGTCAGGGTATGCCTCTTCTGTGAACCGGCCTTTATGGTCGATGGGCGCAAACGGCTCAATGCCGTGTGCAAGGCAGACCTCGTAGTCATCTTGCCCGTGACCAGGTGCCAGGTGCACCAGTCCGGTGCCCGAATCAGCGGAGACAAAATCTGCATGGATTATAGGCTGCCGAGGAGCGAGCATGCCTCTTAGCTTGTTGTAATACTCCAAGCCAGCCAGCTTCGAACCCGGAATGTTGTCGACTATGATTTCGGCTTCTGGGATGTATTTGCGGACAGCCTCGATTCGATTCGAAGCAACAAGAAGTCCGTCTCCGTTCACCTGTATAACAGCATATAGTATGTCATTGTGAACGCCAATCGCCTTGTTTGCCGGGAGCGTCCACGGCGTCGTGGTCCAAATCGCTGCGTACAGAGGACCGTCAAAATCTTGAAGCTCCGGGATGATGTTGTGGGACCTGATCGGAAACTTGACATAGGCACAATTGGAGACGTGATCGTCTTTGTATTCCAGTTCGGCTTCGGCGAGGGCGGTGGCGGATGATGGCGACCAGTACACCGGCTTGTACTTTCTGTAGATGAGCCCGTGGCGCACCATCTTTTGGAAGACTCGCAGCTGTCGAATCTCGTACGCCCTATCCATGGTCGTCCATTTATTATCCCAGTCTGACATGACGCCAAATGACCGGAACCCCTTCATCTGCTCCGTGACCGTCTTGGTCGCCAACTTGCGCGCCCGCTTTCGCACCTCGGCACTGGTGAGGCCCATGGTTTCTGTGGTTCCTAGAGCCTTCATCTCAATCGGCAGTCCGTGGCAGTCCCAGCCAGGTCGATAGACGACCCTTCGGCCATTCTGCACCTGTACTCGTACAATCATGTCTTTGAGGATCTTGTTGATCGCGTGCCCGGTGTGGAGTGGGCCGTTCGCATATGGAGGGCCATCTTGAAGAATAAAGGGCTCATCCTGGGACTGTCGCGACGATTGCCAGTTATAGAATTCGTCCGAGCAACTCAGCAGATGCTTTCGTTGTAGCTTCGAGTTCGGTCGCGCCCTGAATGGAAGAAAGATTAGGGCGTCGCTTCAATACTGGGGTGTTGCGTCGTCCCTGAGAGCTTACGGAAAAGTTGAGCGGGGAAGCCTCAATGTTGACTTCCACGATTTGGACATTTCGACGTCCAATTTATATCGTAGGGGCTGCCAATGCGGCTGGGCTGAAAACGGCTGGTGCGAGCTTCGGCGACAAGTTCATAGGTAGGGATTTCTTTTGGATGTCGGTGGGTCCCATGGAGATCCTCAGGCACAACCCTATCCGGACAGTTGCGGCTTCATCGCGAGATCTTTCGCCAACTGCCATAGTGTTATTCTCCCTCAGTCGTCAAAAACCTTGATACTAAAAGGTCAATTGACTTTATCGGTTGAGCCTTTGCCAATAATACTATACGACACCCACTCAATTCAGGTATAGAATTAATCCTGCCCATCTTGGCCAGGAAGCCATATTAGAGTAAAGGTCATTCATGTACGCAAACCAATCTCCTGCCCAAGAGACTCTACGGGATTTTGATACACATAGTAGTGTCAAGGGATAGATTTGATAGAAAGAATTGGACTTGGGGAGGTTGAGTATTTTGCAGGAACGTCACTTTAACACTGCAAAGTCATTACTAACAAGGGCTTATACACCGTCTGCCGCGCCAGTTTCTTCAACATCAAATAAAAGGAGCATGCATAATGAGTTTGACCTGATAATTCCCTGATGAAGAAATCGTCTTGTCCATCGTCGCAATGATTGCCCACTTTCATCTTTTCAAAGTGCGTATGTACCCTACAATAGGTTCTAATTGCACACAGTGGGGCCGACAGTGATGTCACTTGTGCACGGTGAATTTTGGTCACTTCCATCAACTTTACATCGTTGCAGACTACTGGCACAGATACCACAGTGCAATGGCTCCTGTACGACGATATCTAAGAATCACCAAATATTCTGTATTAGAATGCCGGATATATCTCGATAGCCCAGCGCTTGCGCAATCTTGGCTGCTGCATCCGAGGCACCAGACTTTGGCGCGGGTGATGGAAGCTGTGCGCCCATTGGTGTTGCCGAAGCTGCGAGAGGAAAAAGAGCGCGAGAGAGCCAAGAAAAAGCCGTCTAAAAAGTCTCGAGTCAAGGACGTGATTGTGAAAGGTATGCTAGGCTGTTGGCTACCAACTTACGTGGGTTGACACTGGGCTAACGGCTCGCAGATGACTTTGAAGTATCCATGTTCCTCACCGAAACAAGCACGCGACATTCGTTGCTCACCAAGAAGAAACGGTTTAGAGAAAAAGGCCCGTCAATGATGCAGTCGAATGCAACCAAACTCATCGACGAGACAAATGACCAGCCGGTGGGTGTAGACAATGCAGACTTTGCCCCTATACGTATCGAGGAAGACAGCGATGAAGAAAACATTGACCTATCGGCCATTCCGACTGCCGATGCGCAAGGCGGAGCCAAGCGTGGCAGAGGTCTCGGCGAGAATGCTTCGGCACCTGGTGATGGTGAGGCAGAAGGAGTTGCCATAGAGCTCGTTTCCGACGGCGAGGAGCCGCCATCTAAACGACGGCGCGAGATTCCAGGACAGGAATCTGACGAAGATGGCGAGGAAGAGGACAAGAAGAAAATGGCCATGGACGTTTCATACGAGGGCTTCGCAATCTACGGGCGTGTTCTCTGCTTGGTGGTTAAGAGACGGGATGCCGGGACGAAGTCTAATAAGTCAACGCCGTCCGGCAGCACCACAACTACCGGGCAAGCGAAAATGGAGAACTGGATCACGTCTACCCAAATGCCCGCTGACGAAGCATGACATAAACGGCTGACGAGGCAAGCGATTGCCGAGACCCCTAGGGTCTTAGCGAGATTCCAACGTCATATGAACGTAAAGGCCTGCTGCACGGCTGCTCTGTTTGGTGAAGATTGACCCTGTCTGAATTAGCTTTTTGATGCATGGCCATCATAAACAATGCACAGTATTTTACGCATCCCGCATGAAGCATCATGGTACAGCAGCCCTTGTCCTGCATGGCAGGCCGGACACATCATCGATGGAATGGAGGGGGCGTCGGGCGTCTACAATCACCAAGCTTTGCAGAAATCTTCAACGACTGGGAAACAATCGTCACCGTTGGACTGCATCCGTAAACGCCAAGACCAGCACTGACGATTGATGGAGCGGGTTTGTGCATGTGTCTAGACAGCCGTTTTGCATTGCATAAGCGCTCAACTCGGAAGAAACAGTCATTGGACAAGCAGAATACGATTTTCATGTCGAGGATTTATCTCCGCCAGCGAGCATCCTTTTGTTGGGTTAGTCCCGACCGTGCCCCGTTTTGAAATCGATTGCGCGATCATGGTTTGAAACACGGATTGGTGATTGAGCTGCGACCGACGCCGAGGAATAGACAGGGTGAAGCGGCACAAGGCTGTGTATTCGTAAGACGAAATAAAAATAGACAGACTGTTGGGTCGGCGTGATGAAAGTTTAAAGTGATGCTAGTGTTTCACGGTGGCTACAAGCTTTTGGATTCGCTCTACTTTGGTCAAACGCGCGGCATATTGAATTCGGGTTGCATAGTTTACTGGTGAAGAAACCTAAAAAGAAAATTTCGTAGAGGCGATTCGGCAACTGCCAAAACATTGATTGCCGCGAGGACTGCATTGTTTAAAGAGACAAGAAACGCTGCCGGGGTTGCCCCTTCTCGCACCGCTCGGACTAGTTATATGCATGCATGCATGTCTTGCGCCGCATGAAAGAGAAGAAAAGGGCCTGCCCACTGTGAAGCATGCAGTTTCGCATCTGTTCAATGCGCACTGATGTGTTGGACGTGGTATCGAGGCTTTTTCACTACAGGATTGTGAACTCTAGGATGATGCGCCACCAGTTGCTGCCTCGAACGCCATCGTACGACGCGTATGCTGACATTGGACCGTTTTCGAATGTTTTCTTTTGGCATTTTTGACACTTCATCACGCAGCCCTAGTGGAAGATGACCAGACTGTTTGCCGGTGCCAACACTCGATGCCTTGAGCAAAACAAATCACATCAAACATGGAGGGCGGAGAGGTACCTGATGCCAAAGTACCGGCACCAAGCCGTCTGGTAGCGCCCCGAGACTGGGCTATGTGGTACATGATGCGTCGTGCAGATGCCTACTCATAATCTCATATCAGTGATATCACTCACCTCTTACTGCCTGCTCATGATGATACGTTGCGCCACGAACAAGGGCAATGCGTCGGGGCCCTCCCCTGTAAGCATCGGGCGGCGCCTGGAACCCCCGCCTCCGAACCAGACCAAATCATGTCACTGGCGCTGGAAACTTGAGTCGATCAACGTACCATATTTACCAGACAGTACGCATCTCACAGCAGTCAGATTATTGCGGAGCTCCGGGCCGGGGGAGATTGGTGTCCGTAGCGGCCGCCAAATTCACCATACCAGTATGTATTAGTCACTCGGCCCGCCTGATAAGCATGCCGTCCTCTTTTCCCACATCAGACCACAGGTTGGGCGATCTGTCGGCATCAGCTGCGATGTGAGGGGCGGGCCTTGCACGTACAGTATGCACGCAACCCAGCAGTAATCATACGAGTTGCGGTGGTACTGCAGATTTCCCCCAAAACAGTTCTGCCTGCACTAAATAAGTAGTTATTGGCGAACCCTTGGCTCGGGGCCGCGGACTTTTGGACGCCTTTTGTCTCAGGCCAGTCTGGTTGTGGCTTGTGGCCGCGGATGCTTGGCGACGATATTGATCGCTGCACCATAATTAATACCTCGAGTGAGGGAGCAAGCAGAGAGAGGCACACACGCCCCTTCTGTTGCCCCTGCGCCCATTGCCAGACGGAAAGGCTGAAAAGCAGGCTGGATAGGCTGTTTGGACGACGCCTCATCAGCCGTATATTATAGCGTGCAGCAGCATCGCGCATTATTACGCGTAGTACTGGTAAACAGGCATAATAATAAATAGGCAATACTTGACTGACCCCTGACAACCACGTGGGAAGAACAGCGAGCGACGTGTCCGCCCAGCGCCTCACCCGCTCTGAAATTGGCTACTAGTTATTTCAAGACGAATAAATCAATTTCATCCGTGCTTTTGACAAACACTGCTGCCACCGTCCATTTGTCGCAGGTGCATGGAATAGCTGGCATCATGGCGTGGAACGAGCCGACGAAAGCCTTGCACATTGCGCCACCAGGCAACGTAACAATATGTGAAGAAGCCAAATTACTGACGAGAAAATCCGACATTGATCAGTCAGCCACTGCCACTTCAAACCCCGCCACGGCGAAAACAATAGCCAACGTTGGTGGCTTGCCTGGGCACCCCTGTGGCGGCGTATCTCGGAGTTTACAATCACCAACCCTTTTGGCAACCCGGCAAGCATGTGCGACAACCCCAGACTGGGTCCAGACTTTTTTTCCCGTCGTCGTTGGCTTATTGATTAGTATGGCGCGGAGCCTGGGAGATAATAAGTAAAGCCGTTGGACGAGTTGGGATACATGATTACTGGTATGATTACCACCACCGCCGCCGCCGCCGCCTCGCCTGCTGCTCAGCTGAGAGCGAAAACTCGACGGCGCCAAGCGGCAGTAGGCAGTGGCAGATGCCCGCCCCGGCTAATCCAAGCAGGGCCAAGCACCGAGACATGTAATGCATGTCATGTACGGTAAAGCCACGCTACTTACTCCGTAGTTGTAACTCGGTACTGAGTAATCCGTAGTTGGCGCTGTCTGTGGCTTGTTGTGGCTTATCCTTCTTCAGTTGGTCATTTGTAAATAGCTACGCGCGGGAGGCGCCATCAATGGCCGAGCTGGACTAGCAACCGACCTTTATGAATGTCAAGGAGGGCTATGGCAGGTGGACGTCTTCATGCCCATCCGTGATGGCGCAGCAAAGAATGGAGATTATACCAGTGTATTGTTCCGTCTGAACTGATGAGTAATGCCTATTCTGTTGGCTGCCGGGATTCTCAACCTTGCGCGCCCGCGCGGAATGATTTCCATGATAAAAGCAAAGGCGACGGAAAAATATCTCGAGCCAGACCTCGATTGCCAAGAGCTCGAAGCTGAGCAAGGGGCCATGCTTGCTTCAAGTTGCGCCGCAATTTCCGGAAACCCATCTTGAAAGCTACTTTGCGTCGGTAGACCAATGCTTTGAATATACTCTTGTATTGATAATATGGTACGGAACATGCCCATTTGTTTGGATACTCTTTGTTTGTTATTGTCTAGGTTTGGCTCATGTATATGACGCGAGCAGGCATCGTTGCATGCCCCCCTAGCAAATCGGCAAACCTGCATTCGCGTGGGGAAAGTGTCACGAATCATGAACCAGGAGGGCAAGGTATCAAAGCGGACACCTAGACCTCATCGCAGGACCAAGAATAAAAAAGCAGAAAAAAACCCCCCGAAATGAGTGGCTTGCATGACTCCTTACCCAGCCCCCAACCTGATTGTGACACTGGTCAAGGCGCAAAAGAAGAGGAAGAAAGATGAGATGGTTGGGGCACTTGATGAACGCCCAGGATCACTTGATCTACTGGTAGTTTTGTAGCCACCAGCCAGGGGTCAGCATAAGCCGGTTGGGGCGCAGGGCTTGATTGGTTTAAAATTGGCAGATGGTTTTTCATTGCCTGGCAGAAGCAATCATCAATCAATCAATCAATCAAT
>JAPFSE010000065.1:0-56720 GCA_030777785.1 Beauveria caledonica | reverse complement strand
TGAGGTGTTGTTGCGCCGTGGCTGGTGGCGCCCTCAACGGGCAGCCATGGCGCATGAATTCAGGCCATTCCTGCGTCATCTGTAACTTGCGAGAGAAGGCGTTCATGTAGTACTGACTGGCTGTTAATAAGACGAGCGTTATTGCGTTTCGGTACCATAGAATCGTGACTCGAGTGAGAAGATGACAAGTAAAAGCGTCCAACAGCGCAATTTCGCGAGTACATTACTTGTCCAAAAATAACATTTTCGCATCGAGCAGAATGATTAGCACAGGAGAGTATACATACTTACAGGACTGGGGGTCGCTAGGGTGCTAGGATGTGAACCCCCTGACGCTTGATTTCGTATTTTCCTGCGTCATCGTCGCAGGGGTTTAATGATGTGCTCATTTTTTGACTGCAAGAGCTTCTGAACTCTGTCTACGAGATGCGTTTTTGCGGGTTGTCCATCTAATAACCACATGAACGATTACACAGCCCCAAACCCCCCTCAACAAACCGCATGCTTGCGTGCATGTGCAAGCTCGTCTACGGAGTACAAGGCGTCCTGCAATGCAAGAGCACGACCAACTTGGATGGGTTGGGAAACAGAATAGACGGCCCTTCTGGAAGGTTTTGGTCATGGCGCCATTGTCTGCCAACTGATGTTAGCTCCCTAACTACGGAGTAATAGTGTAAACAGTCTTCTTCACCGACTCGAACGGTTGACGAGTTGGATATTGCCGATCAGCAAACTAATTTTTTAGTTGGTTACACTTTTGTTGTTCGTTGTTGGGCACCGACACAGCGTTGCCAATGTTCTAGTGGCTCCATTCGAAACTTTGCCCAGTGACGCTATCGTTTTCTTCCATTGCCGAGCAGAAGAAGACACGTTTAAAAAAAAAAAAAAAAAAAAAAGGAAAGAAAGCCGAATGATAAGCTTCGCAGTGACTCACTAATTAGAAGAATGACAAGAAGACACACTGCCAACAAATAAAAAGAGGGGACGAGAGGCATACCGGGGGGGGGGGGGGGTGTAGTACGTGGACTGATACCTGAGAGCAAAGTCACTGCGTGTCAACGCTGGTCCTGTCAGCCAGCCTCGACAACTGTTGTAAGTGGAAATCCGACCAGAATTGCGAGACAAGGACGGAATCTTCTGCGCAGCGTACAAGGCAAAAAAAAAAAAAAAAAGTGAGCATAGTAGCTGACAGGCAAGACATTGCATCCCTGCGCTACAACAAACCCGGGAACAAGAAGCGACGCAGCAGCCTTATTCCTTATTGTGCAACGTCGCGCCCGGCGTAATGGCCTCTCTGGCTCGCAACACAACCACGAGCAACCAAGTAGTTAGTTGGGACAAAGGAGTCGAAAAATGGTGTCATTGCTGGCAGTAAATGCCGATGGCCGGCACGGCCAGCCAAATCAAGCGGTAAGGCTGGCCACGCAGCAAGTACAAGCGGCCAGGGAGGGGGGTCGCATCCATATCCTACGTGGCTAGGCTGGTGCTCCGTTGATGTGTACTGGATGGAGAGGGGGCTCTAGCGGCAGCCTGGGCGAGAAACGAAACGAGGCGACGGGTTGAGCAACGGCCACATGGCACATGGTTGGGCACCGTTGCATGTGAGAAACGGGCCAACTGAACGGCTTTTTTTGTCCTCTGTATAGTTACAATTTACGGCGGATCCATGATGACGCTGCCGCTGCCGACGCCGCCTCGGCTTTGGTCGAGAGACCCGGCTTATCAAGTCGTGGTAGGGGCGTGCGTGTACGTGTGGTTGGTTGTCGAAACTAGCAGTGACTATGGAGACATACGGACGCATTCTTCTTCTTCTTCTTCTTTTTTTCTTCTCGTGATGATGGTGCTGGGTCCTTGTTCATGACTTGCACTTTTGCAATTTGACTGCCCTATGCATAAAATAGATCATCATTATCACCGGACAAGATAGAGAGGGGGGGGGGGGGGCTGAGTTGGTAGCTTGTTGGTCCTGGCTTTTCCAAGGAGATGCCGAAATTCGTTTCTTTCAACCATGTCCCATTTCCGAAATTTCATTTTTATGCTGCAAATTTTTTTCTTCTTGTTGCAAGGAATCAAAAGGAAAAACGCACCGGCCGGTCGGCAGTTTCAAAAACATGGTCTGGCAAAAAAAAAGTCTGGAATACGCGAAACCACCCCGGTCGATGCGAAATCTTTTGAGAAATGTAAATTGTTGTGCGTGCGGCATAATCGCTGCATCGGCGACGGCGATAATTAGTAATGTGCGGAAAGAGGTAAAAGAAAAAATAAAATAAAAGTCGGGCTATCACATCCCGCATTGACAACATGCCGGCCGGCCGGCCGTCGGCAAATTCCCAAAGGTTGGACACAATAGTTAACCAACGGCTGCCGGTCCTGGCAAAACCGTGTTTCACATTCCGCGGGGGCGCCGGGGGCGCGGCAAATGGCACTTTTGAAGAAAAGTGAAAAACTCTAAAAAAAAATCTCTCTTTGTTGCAGCGTCTAATTGGACCGAGCCGGCTTACTCGAGCCGCATGGAAATAAGGTAATAACCTCTCGTCCAATGAACAACTCAACAGCCTGCAGCCCTCCCATCATCCTGTTCAGCGTATCCCGCATAGACAGAGTTTCCGATGCTTGTATCAGTCTTCAATCACTTGACCTGTTTATCAATGCAAATATGCATTGAGTATGCACTGGCCAAGGAAAAAAAACAAGACAAAAAAGAGACCATGATCAACTACGCCGTCATAGACTGGGCGCGTGCCGGGGATAATACGAGCTCGTCACCGCACACGCTGCCCGTGCCCATTTACTAAGCCTTGGTTTCGGCTTCAACTCTCAAACAAGAATGGCCAACAGCCGACAAGGTTTCCATCAAACCAGGCAAGGGAGAGGGAGCAGAGCCAGAAAGAGCAAGTTGCACCCCCACAATCTCTTGGGGTAATCGACCATGCCCCAGCTATCTGATTGGCATTCAAGCATTGTACTTTGTAGGCTTGGCTGCTAGAGACATGCTTTCCGGCCGACTGCTGACGAAAGAGACAAGTGATGAAACAAAAGTGACAAACGGGCACTACCATCACGGAGGGCAAGGGGGTTTCTCTAATCGTAATCGAGATGCACATCTTCAATCGCCTTCTTTTGCTCGCGCAGCCTGAATTCATACGGATCGATCATGTTTATCCTTCAGCCGCTATTTGCGCACGCCGTAATGAAGTTGTCACTTTTCTTTTTCCTTCTCTCGCCCAGCTGTGCATGGATTGGACCGAACCCCATATCACACTGGCTGATTCAATGTGCCACATGACGACGGCCGTCTTTTCCTACACCAATTCAGGACAGTGATTAGTTGTGGCTGTTGATAATTCCTTTTTTGTCCGTGGGCAGGTACTGGGCTTCCCAAGGGGCAAGCCGTCGATTCTCGGACCAAACACCAGCGTTGGCCACCGAGAAAAAAGCAAGTCGGGCAAGTTGTAACGACGCTTTAACACCATGTGGCTCAATCATGTAGTTGTGATTTGTATTAGCTCCAGCTGATCGTTACAGTCAACAAGTATGTCTTATGCGGTAACAATGGAGGAATGGACCGACGCTCAATACGGCGGGCGCAACGGCATCCGAGACCGAGGCTTTCATGTATTCGGGAGTCGGTACTAGCAAAATAAGTAGCCAACCAGCCTTACATGCCGAAATTAGCGTCTCCATATCGTGAGGGCCAAATGGTTTTTGCATCACTGGCTACTCACCGACTCATGTAAGCACTCACTCATCAGTACGAAAAGTTTATTACACATTTGAGTGTGTCGTTGATTACCGACACGGCGGTCACGCAAGGCCCCCCAACCATATAGTGCAGAGACCGAAGTAGCTCGTGCCACAATTCAAATTACCCTTTTCCCCCACAGGGCACTTTTTATTCGTCTGCCGTCTGCCGTCTGCCGTCTGCCGTCTGCCGTCTTCGTCTACTTAGCCTTGCCAGAGGACAATGGCCTCTTTGATTAGCTGCTTGGCTGCGTCAGGTTGGGCTCCTCCAGTGGCGGGGTGAATGAACCTAGCAGTCGGAGCCTCTCAAGGGAAAAAAAAAAAAAAACTTCCACGGGCCTTCCATTAAGTGGAGAAGAGAAGCTTCAAGGTGGACTGGCAATCAAACTACTCGCGTATTGGCAAGGGGTGTGCGCTTGGTTTCCACATGAGGCGCAATTACAAGCAGGCGAGCAGGGTCGTCGACCAGAAGTTTGGGACACATAGCCCTGGCTTTGATGCAATTAGTGAGGCAAAGCCGGTACGTACGGAGAACAAGGACCCCTTGATCTGGAGGTGAGATGATGAGAGACGTGGTTGTTGGGCGCCCTCCCCGCTATCCCGATCTGCCTGCTTTGACAGCGGGTCGAAATTGACTCCTTTCACGTCTCGTTGCGTCTCTAGGCGCGAAGCTTGCTCCTTTTTCAGGGACCGAGTTGCTGCTTCGGGTGTCGTGGACGGGCGGTGTGAACCGTGCCGGTACCTGAGTCTAGGCCATCTTGGGGCTGGCTTTTGTTCTGGCGCGCAACGCTTTTTGCTGGTCCATGTGTGTCTGTGTTTGTGTAGGGCCGAGGGTGAGGCTCTCCTTGCTACAGCCGCCGCTCCAGACGTTAGTCCAAGCCCTGACAGGCCCTTTGCAATGCCGCCTACCTGTCCGTACACAGATTGGCCCTCATTGATCAGTCAGAGAACGAGGGGAAACCGTATTATCGCCATCAAGCACAGCAATGCGACGCTGGACATCGACCCCTCCCCCGCTTCTTGCCTGCTGGTTAGTTGTGAAGGCCCGGCTGCGACTAGCTGGGCCGGCAGCACGGCTGAAAAGTCGATGGTGAGCTCGTCTTGCATCGTTGTGACGTGGTGTGCCTGGACGGATTACGGCTGAGCGAGTGGGGAGAGAACAACCGTGTCGACGGAGAGGATAAGAACAAAAATAGAATTCGTAGATTCTGATACAAGTACGGATAGCACAAGTCCTTCTGCGCTGACTGATAGTTAAGTTGTTTGGCCGCGTTTGTGTCAAAGGGAACGAGTCACAAGGAGCCGGGCGTGCGTTTGAAGGACAGGATGATACAGCACCGCTCCCATTTCTTGGCATTTTCGTCCAATTTCCCTTGTTACTCGTATGATCAAATGTTTATTGCTTTGTTTGAATGCCATGTATAATCCGTTATCTGGTGGCTGCTGCCTCGAGGATACCTATGGGCTGATGTGTCTTGGAGATGAGGCGCATTACTCTGTAGTGTGACTATGGCTGCTGTACCAGTAAGCGCTTTGTGTAACAGCAGGAAACACGATGAATCAGCAGGTCGGTCAAGGCGGGCGCTGCAACTAACAGAAGGAGAGACCCCTGCGCGCTTTGGTGCAAGTCACGGGCATCGCGTGGTGAGGCGCAAGTAAGACAAGTAAGACAAGTATGACGATATTTCTTATTTTTTTGATCCAATTTTTTGATCCAATTTTTTGATCCAATTTTTTGATCCAATTTTTGATTTGCTGTTCTAGGCCACGCTGATAATATTGATTTTTTTTCTTCTTTCCCTTGCGCCGCGTGGTGCTTGTTGACTGCGTTTCTTTTTTCTTGCCTCGCCATTCTTTTGTCCAGGGGTGGGCTGGGTGGGGATAGCGCCTGTTTCAATTTCCTTCTAGGGCCCCACTGGCTCTGAGCACCGCGTCACAGACACAGCGACTCTGGGCTGTCAGGCTCTGAAGACGTACTACCTTAGGTAAGTAGTTAGGTAGTACCTAAACAGCTGTTGGCGGCTGTTACAGGTGCTTGGTTGTGAGAAAATTACGTGGCTGATCAGTCACTTGAGAACCAAGTCATACATACGTCTCTATTACTATTATGCTAGCGATAAAGTCAAGGTGCATATGTACGCATCAGAGCATGATACGACAATGTGCCTATAACGGCAGACTATCAATCGTCGCAAAGATACAAGACGTACGGAGTGGACGGGACTGGCAACGGGTACGGCAACGATGCGGCTCGCACGGCAGGGACTTGTTATGTCTGAATAGCACCTAATATTTCGTATCCGTAGCCGTGGTACGGAGTACAAGAAAAGCATCATGTTGTTGTATTATTACTCTCCTGGGTAGATAAGTAGTATCCCCAAGAAATAGGGCGAATAGCGCTGAGGGTGTTTGCTGGGGGGAGACAGCCCCGTCGGGCGCCTCTAGATGATAATGTACGCCCCTCCCCGCTGCGCTTGTGCGCACCCCTTTCTTGGGGAGGCGGTCTGGTAGGTACTTGCAGAGCCTGTACTCCGTGATGCGTTGACGTTGAATTACCTACAGTGGGCGTTGGGGGCGCTTTGTCGCAGACTCAACAGGTGTTGCTGGCTGTGTCCTATTGACAATGCTCCCCCCTCCTCCTTCCCCTACCTCTCCCAGAAGCCGCACAACCCACTCCGTCATTCCGCACCACTTTCCCTGTGGTACCTACCTACCTACACGCCCCCCCGGGCCCCTCCCCTGTCAGACCACTGATCACTAACTGCCTTGGCCCTGCCTTTTTCGCCCTTTGGCTCTTTTGCTCATCTCGCGGCCCTGGTGAATACATAAGGCTTACTTCTCCCACCTCCTCAGATGTCCAATTCTACCGTCTACGATACAACAACCTTCACAAGCACCTCTCCAAGAGATTACAACTTCTACTTGCGCTACCTTTCGCATCCTCAATCAGCATCATCAACACTGCTACGCACAAGTACTCTGCTACTTACACAACCACAACTTCCACCTTGGCACCTGCGAACCTCCACAACCGGCCGTTCGCAAACAATCAAATAATCGCTACAACACCGCATCTGCATAGACTCATCAATCCACCTTGCAACATGCCTGCTCAGCGTCCTTCTCATCTTCCTCCCTGCCCTGGGCCTCCCCCCAGCCGTCCTCTGCCACCTCTGCCAAAGTAGACACCCTCTCGACTGGCTCACCAACACCTCGATACGACTCGGTCACGCTTCGGATATTCGCAACAATGGACTTTACTCTAAAGCCCACAACGCCCACGCCAACACTCTTCGCATATGGACAATCATCTCCGCACGCTTGGTGGCTTGATCAGCCCTCGACTCGACCACTGCATCTGCGGGCCCACACCTGCAGGTCGACATGCATGCCTTCAGCCTGCCTGCTGCGCGGCATCAAACCTCTTCCCTGTTGGCTGCAGGCGCCTCGCTGTCTCTTGTCCTGCATATTTGGTCATCTGCCCTCCAAGACCGCATCCACAGCCTGACCTGGGACTTTTCCCTTTCGTCATGTTCACAGACAATGGTTCCTCGACACGCCGCCCCATTTCTCGCCTGGGCTGCTGGGCGCGGAAACATCTCCCAATTGTCATGGGCAGTCCTCTAGCCTGGCCCATGTTGTGATTTGCTCAGCCGTGTCCTCGATCTCTCATTGAGGACAATTCTTCTGGGACCAGGCACCCCATTTTTTCCGTCTTGTTCTCATTCAGCATCTTACACCATCTTCGCTGGCTCGAAGCCTCGTTGGCTGTCTTGCATCTCATTTTTGCCCATTTATTTCTTTTCTACATTAAAGATTGTACAAGGAGCGTGCATAATATACGGAGGAAGGACGGCACGGTCCCCTTTTATTTGCTTTCATTGGACGAGGAGGATTTACACACTATACACTTGTACTATTAGACATCCTGGCGCAGGCTAGTATTTTTTGTTGCCTTGCAGTCAGGCGTTTACACGATACCGGAGAGCATTCATGATACACACATTCGGGGGGCATATAGAGTACGGAAATATCCAACACAATTTCTTCACATAAAGACCTATTCCACGGATGACTTGGTGTAGACGTTGGTGAGGTACGAGATGAGCGTACCGCTCGCATACTGTTATGGATTTGATGATTTCCTTCTTTCTTCTGCCACACTCCTGTTGCTCCTCACTTGGCTGCTCCTCTTGGTTGCTGTGTCTTACTTGGAGGCCTAGGTCGCTCATCATGTAGTGTTGCATATGCAGGTCGGTCTGTTTGGTCGCTTTAGAGGCTTGCGATTGACGCCTTCTACTGTGAGACAGCGGAACAAAGGTCCTCGTGTCTCTCACAATTTACTTGAAGTCAGCCTCGCCAGTCTGCCACCCCCGCGAGACGATCAAGCCATGTTTCTGCCCGGTCCGTCTACAGCTTGCGTGCTTGCCTGCAGCCGCTGGGGGCGGGGTACATACGTCTTGCGTCCTCCGTCCCAAATATGCTGGTTGTTCTTTTCCTCCTCGTCAGGACGACCTTTCTCCTTGGGTTCTCGTCCCGACAGGTACGCAAAGCTAGTGCCTACCAGTACTAATCCGTAGTGTAGAGTCGCATCTGCGAAGGGCAGCAAAACAAAGTTCAGACCCGTCGATCTATCTGCCCTGCCCCTCTTCCCGCGCTGTTTTACGGTTTTACGACTGGGGTTGGCGCATGTAAGCGTTTTTTTTTTTTGGCCAAGTTTAGTAGCCAAGCAGCCCAACGAAACAACGCGTGCGGGCGACTGAGCCACGAAAAAGATGACTGGTCTGAATGATGAACCACTGCAATGCCCATCTGTGTCCTGGGTCGCCGGAAATGGAATAGGATGAAACGTGCGCGCGCGCGGGGTGTGAGGCAGCCAGGCCGGCAACCTACGCCCATGCTGATGGAAATCGAATGACTTGGGAGGAGTCGGCGGGATAATACTTGCATCAGAAAAACCACGTATCCCGGTCTCGCCGGCTGAGCTGCCTGTTCGGGCGGGAACCTGTTCATCGGCCAGCGGCCTTGCAAGCCACTTTACAGCTATTTACAGCTATTTACAGCTACTTACAGAGGGGGGGCCAATGGCCGCGTGCGTCTCAACGTCACGATGCTAACGTGGTCATGTAGGCCAAGAAGAGCGGATGAGACTTGCTCTTCTCTTTGGGGTGCGAGATATAAAAAAAACGCCTCACCGGAAAGTGACAATGGCACCTTGCAGGTCCGGCGACGAGACGGCGCCAGTTCCGCAGCCTTTTTGTCTGCGCGCGCGCCGCGCGCAACGCCCTGTCGTTTGAAACAACAGGTCACACGCGCGATCAGTCTTTGCTTTCGATAGAGACGAGGGAAAAGAAAAAGGCCGAGAAAGAGGGAAATTGGTTCGCGCATCGCATCGGAAACGCCTGAATAGGGACTATGCATGTTGTCCTTGGCCAATGGGTTGATGCCGTGGCAAGTGGCTTGCATGCAGTCTCACAAGGGGGGAGCTTGAGAGGAAGAAAACGGGCATCGTGCATTCATCGGCGCCCGGGTGTTTCAAGTTGAAAACAGAGGGCCGACAAGAAGAACAAAAAAATCCCGAGAAGAGAAAAAAGCGCTTCATCAACCCCCTCCCCCCCAAACGCCGATCGATGACGTTGTTGGTACTGGGCTGCTCATTGGTAACGCTCATTTCCAGTTTGCGGTGGCTGATGTATCGGACAGGGGGGGGGCCATAGTGCATACTGGTAAGTAGTGGGATGATCTTTTTTTTTTCTTAATAAGATTTATACTTGCACGTGGGGAAATGACCAGTATTATCGTAATATTTCCTTGCGACATGGGCTCTGACGCAAGCCGTGGCAAAAAAAAAAAGGACGCATTCTTCCAGCCATGTTTCGGACTTCTTTGCACGAATGACCAAAAATGGCAACTACACCGCATTCTTGTAATTATCACGACCCCTATTCCCAGCGCTCGGCATTCGCTGATTACTTGCGTTCTCCCTGAAATACCTATATGAGATTACTGCAGAACGCCCCGCCGTGATGAACCTGCGTGCTAACCCAAGGGGGGAGAGACTGCATATAGTTGGTCCTGCCTATATCGTTTATCCGGGATCGTGAGATATGCCGGGATGTCGTGGCTGCCGAGTTCCAACACAACAGGTAATAAATAGTTAGGCGAGGGAAGGGAGAATATCACGACGGGTTTTTGAAAAATTTCAGACATGTTTGTGGTAATCTCCTTGCCTGCAGCAATCCACCGCGGTGTCCGGATCCCTGAAAACGCCCACATCGGCGACCACGATATCAGACACTTGCGGAGAGCAAGGAGGGTGTGCACGGAAACGGCCTGCTGTCGAAACTCTTAATTTCACGACTGCAGAAGACGACAAGCCACTTCTGCAGGTTCAAGAATTAAACAAAATGCAAGAACTAAAAGAAGATACTCCACAAAGCAGCTTCAGTCGTCTCCGGGAAGCAGGCTGACAAGTTGGGGGCGTAGCCCGGAAACCCCTGAGATTTGCCACGTCTCCTCCCGACTTTGGCTTTCTCTTTAGCCTCCTGTACCTGATTCGTGTGTTCCTGGATTGCTTCTGCTAGTCTGCGTTGAGGCAAGTATGCTCGTAACTCGTTGGGGTTTGGCCGATTACACTAAGCAAAAAATGGCCCCCCCTCGGCTCCTTTTGTCATCTCTCCCCTTTCTTCAGCCGATCCAGTTCCAATGGTAATGCACAGATTTCGGGCAAATCTATAAACCGGCTCCAGCTGAAAAAAAAAGAAAAAAAAGAAAAAGAAAAAAGAAAAGAAAAGAGATGATCATGCATCGATCGAACTATTCTGCTGATTTAGCGAGATTGCTTGGACGCTGAGACTCTGTCGTTTGTTGCGAAAAGCATCACGCCATGTAAGAATAGGCCTCTCTCTGGCAACTTGAAGCCTGAAAGCCGTTTTGGGGATAGATTGGCAGAGCGCCCTGCCCAAACATGGGTGGCTTGCCCGCCTGACTCGCCCGAACTGGTTCATCCGACGTGTGCCAGGGCCGGGGTTGCATGAATTTGCGACGACTGCCACCCGCAGTGTGATGAAGCAAGATGCCGATAGAGTTTATTCACGATTCAGCAGGAGGAAGATGAGAAAAATACGATTCTGAGAAATGAGCAAGACAATCATGCCTCGGCATGGACAGGTCATGTGAAGCCGCCATTTTTGCTACTTGTTCCCCCTGGTACAATGCTGCCATCGTTTCTGGAGGGCCAGCGGACTTGACTGGTCACTCACCACCCCTCCCTCGCCTGGCAACTCCGAACGCCGCGAGCTGAGCAACAGGGCGTACGGTTCTGTGCGGTTTTCCCCTTCGTTAGGCGATAGACTACTCCGTGGAACGGGCCATGGCTCGATGGCAGGTCGTTTACTAGTACGGATTAGAAGCCTGGCTGGTTGCAGAGGGAAAAAAAAAAAAGACACATGTCGCCCTTGTACCTCACGGCGAAGGCGAACCTCTTTTATTCGTGCTTTCGCAGGGTGACATACCACCCACCACTACTTCTGTCTATATGTGGACCAAGATTGCCAAGCTCCTCGGCAAACAGTGCCGTCTCTGTCGCGTCCTCGTTCAACTAGACAGTTCGGATCAGTCGATTAATGAGACGAGAGAATCAACAAAGCTAAGGGGGAATGCCGAGACCTTACCTCGATGCTCTCCCACCCAAGAATGAAAACCGACAGCAGCCTGTCCTTTCGCGGCAGACGAACAGCGTGCAAAGAAGAAGATCCCGTCTCGCCCTTGACGAGTGTGGTGTTGGTCGCGAAGCCCCAGTCGCCGCCGACGAAGCCCAGCATGTCGAAGCAGTCTGTATACAGCTTGTGCACGGATTCGCAAATGGCATCGTCCAGGACGGGGGTGTCCTTTTTGAATCGTAAAGCCGCCTATCAAATGGCGGCCTCTTATTAGCTACCATCATTGATCGTCGAGGAGCTTGCACGGCCCTTGGCCAAAACGGTGTGGCGCCAAAGTGCGCTAAAGGTTGAGGACGTACCACTGCGCACACGGGAGCGTCGAGTCCCGAAAGCAAGTCGTCGTGATTACTGCCATTCATCTCGACGGTGACATCGGCAATCTCGCCATCAACGAGCTCTCGGAACGATTCACGCAGGGGTGTGTCCCATTTAGGTTCCTGCGGCCATTCTAGATGAGCAAAGAACGGCGAGATGATCAGCACTATTCCTCGTTTTCTCCGTCTTTTGTTTCCTGAGACTTGACTGGCAAAATAGGACATGCTACCTCAAAAGATCCACAAAGATGTTACTCACGTATGATCCAGGTAATCTCGTGTCTCCGTTTCCGTTTCGGTACGGGCTTTCGCATTGAGACAGAGTAGCCAAAGTACTGGCTCAGAGCGCCGGCTCTCGCCACTGCGTCGCGCAAGTCGTCAAAGGTGCCCACTGAGATGGTAGCATCTGATGGCAGTGTAAATCGTAGGATCTGAGACTTCATTTTCTGATCGAGACTGTGTTATTTGGCGGTCGCTGCGCGGTTGTACTTGGCCTCTTCAAATTGTTGAAACAACAAACGCCCACTTGCTGCCGTATATCTCAGTGTCTGGCAGTCGGAGGACAGCCGTGGCCGGCAAATGCAGCGGTCAAGGCCGTACAAATGCAATGGCAGCTTGATGGTTCGAAAACTTGACGTCTTAACGAGTCTCATTCCTTAATGGAACATGACATCACAAGTCGCCAAAATCTACCCCTCTTCGATCGGCGTGACCATCGCTCAGCCATTGCACTGCTGTGCTTTCACGGGCGCAGGGCGTCACGTGGAGCAGGAGCTGTCGCAGCGGCCGTCGCCCCGGACGGACTAATCGAGATGGCTCTAGGATCCATCACTTGAATGCCATATATATTGACATTTCATAATAAGTGTTTCAGTTTGCGGTTCTCTATAGCCCTCATGAGACTAGCGAGGGCGTGTAAGTTGTTTTGCTGAGGCTGCGCTTGCAGAATCGAGTGGGTGTTGAAAAAAAAAAAGGCCCCTCTGATATCGGGACCACTATATAAACAATATTTAAGCTATATAGACATGATGAGTGATTACTATGTAATTATTGGTCTCGATGTATTATGATTAGATGCTTGGCTCTTTCGCAGTATAGCAGGGACCTGTAGGTTGTCAGACGGGGACAGTGGCATGCAAACATTTGAAGCCATGCCGATAGCGGCAATAGAGCTGTTGCAAGGTCATCGAGTTCAAAACTAGACATTGAAAAAGTTCATGTCCAGATTGGGGAATCATTTTTTCGTCGAAGCATTCGTATCTTTCAAACCTTTGAACGACAAGCTTCATGAGGGAAGGAAGCGAGCTGAACAGGTTATGCGCCAGCATCTTTCAACATCGGGATCGAGGAGCAAGCCTGGTCTGATCTGAAATGGGAAGTAATCTCACTACATGATATTATATGCAGATTAAGCGCCAGAACCTGACATCTTATCAATAATTATTAGAAGGGGAAAAAGTTCCTACCTAGGTACCTACGGGGCGACAAGCCCACAGGCTGCCCAGGCTTCGTGGTCAGCGCAAAATACTTGCTCCGCTAAAATTTATCAACAGCCAGATCCCCTGTTCACCCATTCGCGCCTATCAAAAGAAGGCTTCATCATCGCACTTACTTCATCCACGACAGCTGGCTGACTATCCAGGCCTACAGTGCGTGATGCTGGAGCTACATGTTTGGGGCCCAGTCTTTGGCGTCCCCTCTATTGATGCCGAATGCATCGCTGCCATCACATATTTACACAATGCTGTCTGGGATCCTCATGGCTACCGCATCGTTCCAAGCAACGACACCTCAGTGAGCCCATCAGGTATGTTCCATTCATCTGTTTTCCCTTGCATACCATATACACACACACCCTGTGGACTTCAACACATACGTGCCGCCGCCTGCGTCACATTTCTTCACCAATATTCTCCAAACCTGCTTGCATATATGAAACATTGAAGAATTGCCCCTGCTGACCTTACTGCGCTTCCCCCGCTTTCCCAGGCTTGCTTCCCGCCTTGAACCATGACGGGGTTTGGACGAGCGGCTTCGCCGCGATAGTGAGATATCTCAGTTCCAAGGCGCCGGCTCATGCCCTTGACGGCGACCTGGACGCCACCCAGCGTGCCGACGCTGCTGCCTACAGCGCCTTTCTCAGCGTCCACGCCTCGGCCCTGCTCGACCTCTCTCTCTACGTCTCGGCGGCCAACTGGTCCGCCGTGACGCGGCCTGCGTACTCGTCGCTGCTCCGGTTCCCCCTGACGTGGACCGTGCCGCCGCTGATCCGCGCCGAGGCCATCCAGCGCGTCGAGCATCTCGGCCTCGCAGAGCTCGACACGGATTTTGATCCTCACGGCGGCCTGCATCTCACTGCGGGCAGAGACGCCTTGCCGGAAACGTTTCGCAAACATCTTCCGGGAACGTCCAAGCACAAAAACACGGTCAAGGAGGAAATGACGCCCGAGCAAGCTGTTGCGATTCGCCTTTTTAGTTTGACTGAGAGTTGCTTGGCCACCTTGGAAAGTCTGTTATCGAAACCCGAGAAACCGCCGCGCTTCTTCCAAGAGCAAAGCACGAGGCAAGGCTTAACCTCGCTGGACTGTCTGGCTTTTGGCTATCTTGTTCTGATGCTAAAGGCCCCAGTGCCACGGGCGTTTCTGAAGGACTGGGTGACAGAACACGCTCCACACATCACCGCGTTTGTTGATGACGTACTGGCCAATGCTTTCCCTTCAAAAAGCAGTATTGTGTGGGATGCTTCGCCATGGCGCGGCCATCTTTCAGCCGCCGGCAGACTGCTCGACTCTATTGTTCGGCACATGCCCGTTCTCGGCGAGCATTACGCCAGCGAGGTACGCCGCCGCTATGAACGAAAGATTATCGGCATCGACCGAAGGAGCGTATCGCTAGCGGCTGGGCTGCTCTTCAGCGGCGCTGCCTTTGGCTACCTGGCGTATTGGTACCGCAGCCTCGCCCCTTTCGGCGCCCGCTTGCAGATTTGGCGTTCGTATAAACCCGGTAGCTCTCGTCTCAGTCAGTTTGGCGAGCTCGGTTCTATGCTTGATAGTGTCCTTGGACCTGTTCGGCCTGCTGCGAGTCCCATGGCCGCCGGTGCCGGAACAGGTGGTCGCATTGTCGACATTGACTCAGAGGTTGACTGAGCGTGCTATTTGGATGATGGATCACCCAAAAGTTTTATACCCCTCCTGTATTGATATAACATGTACTATGAATCCTGTACGATTTGGATAGACAATGTACTTGTACTTTTATTAACGCCATTTATGCGCCTATAATCTTCCAGCTGGATCGAGACCCTCGTCACACTATCCATACGCTTAGTCTTGTACATCATTCCAGTTCTAAACTGTCGTATCAACCTCATCGCTACATTTGCTTTATCTCCTTGCCAATCAAATCGGGTCTCTCGATGTCGAGCTCGTCTCTCAGCACCGCAAATGCCAAGTCACTGACAAGCAGACTTTGGCCCAAACTCCAAACCAGCGTGATGGCATAGAAAAAATTGGCGTTGCCGCTGCCCGCGTATATCCATAAGTGGTAAAAGGCAGGGCCCAAAAACGACGAGTACAGCACAGTCGCCGAAGCAACAAAGCTGTAGCGCATCAGCGGGAACAGGTGGCGATAGAGCGGGAGCATGCCGAGGAACAGCGTCGTGTCCGCAATCGAGGGATATGGCTTGAAGATGGCGAATATCCCCAGGAGCACCGAGAGCGCTGCAAGAGGCTGCTTGCGCAATCTAATCGAGAGGCCGCCAACATAGGCGCCAAGATGCAGCCAAAAGACGCCGAGGAAGAAGGCGCGAAAGGGGTCAAAGATTTCGATAAAAAAGTACCACCATAGACCGACGTTGGGTGTCAGGTCCGAGAGGGTCAGCTGGATGCCATAGGTGCGCGCGAAAAAAGTCCAGGAGTTGCCCGTGAGCGCAAATGACATGCCGAACAGTATCGCGAGGATGGCGGCTACAGTGACCAGGCAGGTAGCGGTAAAGGTCGGCGCGCTAGCAATGGCACGCCTCACGGATTGACGATCGTATGCGAGTATAATGAGCGGCGGGAGAAGCAGGATTGGGTACATTGATAGATATGAGGCAAATGCCAGAGCGACCATGGCGCTCAAGGGCGAGCCGGAGAGCGCCTTGGCGATGGCGTGGAGAACGGCGCATGTCGTGAAGACGCCGGTCGTGCGGCCGAGGCAGGTAGCGATGGTGAGGGGGTTGAATAAGAATCTGTCTTGACATTAGCATCTAGCTTCAGGAGCAGAATACGTCGGATGCGACGCAAAGGCAGAGTGTAAAAACGTACGCCGCAGCAATGAAGACGCCCGAGGTCGTCTTGGCCCGTCGCGGTGAGGTATAATGTTTTGTTTGGCCGGCTTCGCCCGAGTCTGCAATGGTGGAGAGAGCGCTGGCGCTCAGCAGATCGACGAGGATATATAGAATGGCTGTAAAGACGGGCCACTCCCTTACGTCGGGAAGCAGCGAAAAGAGCGGAAGCAGCAGAGGCGGCTGGTGAAAGACGCCACCATCGTAGGGATCGACGTTGTGGTTGTATAAAAACAGGCCTTCTTGTACTACACCGAGGTGAAATGTTAATAGCTTGTGCGAGACAATCGGCAAGGCTTCTGCTCGCGCATTGGATTGAGTTTGCCGGGAGGGGGGGAGGAGAGATACGCACGTCGTCTAAAGCTGGTGACGGGGGTCGAGATCTCGACGCGGCCCGTCAAGAGGTCCGGCAGGCGGGGGAACGCGGTGAACAAGAAGAGTCGCAACAAAGCGGCGCCGACAAAGACGACGCCGGCCTTGTTCCGTAGAGCCATGGTTGTGGTCATGGCATGATCCCGCGGGGCGTTCAGGTAGTTTGAGCGGACGCGGGAGCAACGGCAGCAGCTCGAGGTTTGGAGAGCTTGCTCAGTTGTCAAGGCCACTTGGCCCCTGCCTGTCAACTGTCAGAGGGAGTCGTCGCGCTAGCGGGTCGCGTTAGCCAAGTCGGCTGCCGGCAAGATGGACGGCCGTTTCCATATCGAAGCGAAGAATCCAGAGAATGTGGCAGATGCAAAATCTCACGAGCATTACAGAAAAAATGAACAATCCATCACGATCCAGATTGCAACGCAACTTTCGTATTAATACACCCACCTGTCTTCATATCCCAGTAGCTCGCAGGACCTGTGTCACTTATATAGCGGGGCATCCATCCCATCGTAGAGGATGGCTGCCATTGACGACGGTCAACGAAGGCATTGGTGTTGTTTAACTTTCCAGTAACTGATAAAGAATAATGTCACGACGAGTCGGTATTCATGAAACCCGCTGGCATGCTTCTGATTCCTCCTGCACCCGCCAATGCCGCACCGAGGCAGCGCTTCTACTTCGCTCACTCCAACAGCGGCCATGGCAGATCACGCTAGTCCTGCCTTGGAAGCATACCAAGGCGGTGGCTGCCGGCACGAAATTTTCTGGCGAAAAAAAGTTGAACCTCTGAACAGCCGTCCAGCGCAGTCTGCGACTTCTTGCGCCCCGCCAGTTGTAAAGAAAGGTTGTTCAAGGTAATTCTTTCGCAACCACCATCACCGCTCACAATGGCTCGCATCAAGAGGAAGGGCGAATCCGGCGCCTCGAAAAACTTTGTCACCCGAAATCAGGCTATCCGAAAACTTCAACTCAGCCTCCCCGACTTTCGAAAGCTCTGCATCTGGAAGGGCATCTACCCGCGCGAGCCTCGCAGCAAGAAGAAGGTCTCCAAGTCGTCCACAGCCTCCACCACCTTCTACTACTACAAGGACATCCAGTATCTCTTGCACGAGCCTCTTGTGCAAAAGTTTCGCGACACAAAAGCCCTCGAGAAGAAAATTTCCAAGGCCCTTGGCCGTGGCGATGTCGGTGATGCCGCTCGTCTCGACAACAACGCTGCCCGTCCCGAAAAGACTGGAAAGCCCAATTACACTCTCGACCATGTCGTTCGCGAACGCTACCCTACCTTTGTTGATGCTCTGAGAGACTTGGACGACTGCTTGTCCATGCTCTTCCTCTTTGCCAATCTGCCCTCCACCTCCACCGTCCCGGCCAAGATGATTGCCCGATGCGAAAGACTCTGTCTCGAATTTCAGCACTATCTGATCGTCTCCCGCAGCCTCACCAAGTCATTTCTCTCAATCAAGGGTATCTACTACCAGGCTAACATTCAGGGCGAAGAGATTCTATGGCTAGTTCCTTACAAGTTTACTCAGCGCGTCGTTGGCGATGTCGACTTCCGCATCATGGGTACCTTTATCGAGTTCTACATGACCCTGCTCGGCTTCATCAACTTCAGACTATACACCTCCGTCGGCCTCAAGTATCCTCCCAAGTTCGACCTGGTCAAGGACGAGAATGCTGCCGAGCTTGGTGCTTTCACCCTCGAGGGCAAGACTCTAGTCGGCGGCGAGGAGCAGAAGCAGCTGGAGGACATTGCCCACCGGCCCGACCCAAGGGTCCAGGCTGCTGTCAACATGGTTGTTAAGACCCTGACCTCCGGCGAGACCAATGGCGACGGGAATGAAGCTGCCGCCGAGGAGGACGAGGAAGACAACTCTGGGGCTCTCGATAAGTTTGAGCCTGCTGCGCCAGGCGGTGACGTCTTGCTGCAGCCCTCTGCTGGTGGCAGGGGTCAAGGCGCCCTCTTCTCCAACTTCACCTTCTACCTCTCTCGCGAGACTCCCCGCCAACCTCTCGAGTTCATCCTCAAGGCTTTTGGTTGCAAGCGTGTTGGCTGGGATGCCACTCTCGGCGACGGCGCTTTCACCACCGACGAGCTGGACCCTTCTATTACTCATCATATTGTCGATAGACCTATTGTGCAGACCGTCACTACTGAAGACGTGGACGGCGAAGACAACCAGACCTCTCAAAAATTGATACAAAACCAGCGTGTCCCTGGTCGCATATACGTCCAGCCTCAATGGGTCTGGGATAGCATTAATGAGGGTGAGCTCAAGGAGGCGCACTTGTATGCTCCGGGCGCTTCTCTGCCTCCTCACTTGAGTCCGTTTGTCAAGAACGTGCAGGGCGCGTACGACCCCACGGTCCCTCTCGAGGAGCAAGAGCCCGAGAATGAGGCTCTTGAGGCCGATAGCGATGAGGAGGTTGGAGATGCCGATGCTGATGAGACTGCTGAAGGCATGGATATTGCCGATGAGGATGACGAGGACGCCGATGGAGATGGTGATGCAGAGGACGACGAAGATGCTGACGAGGATGAGGAAAAAGAAGACGAAGAAGAAGACGAAGCCGCACAGCGTCAAGAGGAGCTGGAAGCTGAGATGAACGGTACCTCTTTAGACTCCAAGAAGGCCAATGCCAAGACCAAGGCCAAGGCGGACGCCCGCAAAGCCTACTCCAAGAAGTCGCGTGAAGAAGCCGAGGACCTTGAGCGTGCCAAGGGCATGCTCAGCAAAAAGAAGCGCAAGCTGTTTGAACAGATGCAGTATACGAATAACAAAAAGAGTGCCGCTGATGAGAAGTTGCGCGCAAAGAGAAGAAGACTAGAAAAGGAAAAGGCGAAGAAGGAGGCATCGGCGTAATTTTGATCTGCATTTCTTGTGTTGTATAGCAAATTTCATAGATTAAAGGTTCTCAATGATACAATCTTTTGATGAAGAATCTCCAGAGTATATCAATCCAAGAGCGTCTTGCGCGAGTGTGATGATGTTTGGTTAGTCATGACTTCAGGATTGGCGGTTGGCATCTCAACATCCAAGACCAAGCAAGTTTCTTTAACGTGGGGCTGGCAAAATCCGTTGCGCTTTCACTTCGCAACACCACGGGTGCTCACCTCACAGCCACCGCCTGTCAACGGAGAGCAATTTAAAATGAAGAAATTAAGAGTTTGAATTATCGCATACGCAATATAAGCAATATATATATACGACGAGGCTCTGGCGCATGGCAGACCCACCTCGCCACGATGTCGCAACACGAGGCCAACTGGGATCTCGACAGCGACGAGATCGCATCCATCGCATCGGAAGAGCTCCACGAAAACAGACCAAACCGCTGGAGAGGATCGAAAGCGACGTGGAGATACGTAACCGAGGAAGAGCGCATGCTTTGGCGTTCAATGAAGCAGTTGCAGGATGAAGATCTGGGCGTGCACCTCTACAATGCCTTTGTGCTGAAGAAACGCGCGACAAATCCAGAGACTGCCAAGGAATTGGTCTTTCAAACGGTATTCCGATTCCTAGCCAGCCTTGACTTTGATATCCTCATACTAATTTACTGGCAGGAGGATGGACAGAAGGGTGTCTGGGCGCCGCCAAAGATGTGGACGGCTTGGCCCATGCGGCAGAAGCATATACCGCCCGCTGGCCTATTCAAAGACGAAGGTGACGGGGATGATGAGTTTACTCTTCGGCGTCAGGAAAAGGCTACGCCAAGCTCTGAACTAAGAGCAGAACTGACAGCCACGATTCTACGAATCGCCAAGGAGCGCTTTAACCGTCGTACGCCGCCCCAGCCAGTAGAGTCATCTATTGAAATTCCGTCTTCGCCGAGACGAGACAACGGCAGCGAGCCCTCCTCTGACGAATCAGACACCGAACTTTTGTCCCGTCCCACCGTAAGGCAGGCCACTGATGTATCTGTCACTGACGATGAGCAATCCACTTCACGGAGAGGCAGGAACAGAACATTCGATCCCGTCGTCTCAACGGATGATGATTTATCGGTGTCGCTGCTCAAGCCATCCGTGCAGCACATCCTGACACAAATGGACAAAACCCTCACCATTCTTCATAATGCACGCGTGGCTGGCCTCAGCTACCTGTCCGACTCTTCGGAGACGGAGACGGAGGAAGGATCAGACACATCCCAAACGTCGACTCGAAAGCGCGGTCGTGGCCGCCCGCGACTCCCTCCACAACCTTCCTCTGAAGCCTCTCCAGGAGGTTCGAGATCACGCCGCGGAAGACCCAGGACAGTTCATGTGCCCGACCAAGGCGAAACACAGGAGCAAATGGAGCAACGCCTTGCAAGACGCGGCCACAGACGCCTGCCTGCCACCTCAGAGGATCGCGAGGCGGCGTTTGAGGAATGGCTACGGCAAGGCGACGAGCGCGTCGCGCGCGAGGAGCGCAGGCTCCAGAGCCGGCCCGTGTCTGAAGAGCCGGAATCGCACGACGGCGACGGAAGAGACCGCATGGGAAACGAGGACGATGATGATGAGGAGGAGGCCAGGACTAATGTCGAGCGCAAGATTCGGCGCTGGGGGCTACGCGACTGGAGCGACGTCGTGGGTGCCGCGGCGCTCGCCGGGTTCCCGCCGCACGTCATTTCAAGCACCACGCAGCGCTGCGCGAACCTTTTTGGGCAGGGCATGACCCTCACTCGGCTTGATGAGGCGCCCGCGGCGCGAGCCAGTGCCAGCATTCGCACCACCACCTACCGGCCAGAACGCATCCGTCTGTCCTCGTCACCCAGCGACAGCGACGACGACAACAGCGATGCGGACAGCGAACCCGGAGCCAGCCTGCGGCAGCGCCGCATCGCGTCCCGCCAAGCATCGCTGGCGCGCTCCAGCCGCGAAGCAAGCGCGGGCACGCCGCGCCCAGGCCGGCCAGTCTCTACCACTGCCTCACCGCACAGCCCCCAGCCCGGCGGCTCCTCGCGATCCTGCTCGCGGTCGCGGTCTCGGTCGCGGTCGCGGTCGCGCTCGGCGGCGGGAATCCTCTTTTGCCCAGTGGCGTCGTGCGACCGCGCCGCAGCGGGCTTCTCGCGGAGGCAGAACCTGCGGCGGCACATGCGGCTCGTGCACCCCGAGCGCGACCAAGATGCCGTCGCCGGCGGCGCGGCCGAGGATGAGGACAGCGAGGACGAGACGATGGGCGCGGTGCACGTCGACGGGTTCCTGCGGACCATCAACCCGGGCAAGGGCTGGCGCGGCGAGGACGCGCTGAGTAGGAAGAGGAGGGGAACTGCGCGGTCGCCGACGCCGCCGGGGATCCGTCCGGCCAAGAAGGTGGACATTGCTTCCTCTCTGGACTCTGAGTAGATTGATTACTTGGACACAAGCCATTTTTTGGATATCAAAAGCTATTTCTTCCAACGAACACTGTACGCCAGTGAACCTAATTGGGGATTTGAAGGCCTAAGAGCTTCTGAAAGCTCTGGAACCTAGCACCTGAAAGGGGCTTCGCTAGGCAATTGGCAAGCATTGAGCCTGTTTCGAGATATTTGACTTCTAATATGCCAGATTGAGCTTCTTGGCGGATATAGCGGAACTTTAGAAGCGTATGCTTTGTTCTGGCATGCCGGTTTGGGTCGCTAGCGTTGGAAATAGAGCCTTGATTGTCGCAAAACCAGGGGTTCGGGCGTTGTATCTTCGTTGATGTTTCTTCGAAGAGCCCAGAGATCCATTTGATTCTCTGATCGTCTCCAGGAGGGCATCGGATTCGGCTTCTGAAGTTGTCTATCCTGGAGTAGGTCTGGAGACTCCTTATCAGAGAAGAGTTCTTCGAAAACCCTATGGCCCCTATCTAAATGTGCATGAACAACACAGTTTGATCAGAATATATATATAAATACGTACTGTTCAGATTGCAGCTTCTATGACAATCCCTTTCTTCCTGTTCTTTTCAATCGTTGAAACGCAAGCCCCACCCAACGAACAAGTAAAAAATAGCAAAGAATGCACATGCAAAGAAAAACACGAATGAATGTCTGCAAAAGAACTTTTATAGGAAAAAAAGGGAGGGGGGGTATCTAAAACAAGCACTGCAACTCGTCCATCCATCCATCACACGTATAGAACCAACTCTGCTGAAAACAACCCAAGTGAAAGAAAAAAAAACAAAGAGTGCCGAAAAATGAACCCCATCCCATGAATGTCTCTGTATATGGTAATCACTGCCGAATTGAACAAGGAGCGACCAATTATTATTTTGTTTCCAAACAAAACGCTGCGTCTCCCTCCCCTCTTCGCCGGAAAAGAAAGAAGAAAATAAAAACTTGACAAGAGGGCATTTTTTCTGCCAAAAGCTCTGCCGCCGCTTCATCGTGAGAATTGATACAAAGGATTCAGTCTCGTGTGCCGAATAAAGGTGTACAAGATGTAGAGACGTGTGTCGTCGAGGCTCCATGATAAAGCCGTCAACCAAGACCTTGAAAGCCGAATGTCTAGCCCTTCTCTTCAAGGAGCCTTGTCAAACGGTCATGTTGTTGATTTCGTCTGGTTATGAATTAGGAGAGTGTTTTATTTAAGCCGTGGACTCTTTCTCTTGGAGCCAGCCGCCGTTAGCGACGGCGGAAGATTTTCTCGTCCCTCCGCGGCGACGCCCGGTCTCTTGACGGCCGCGACGCCACGCACACTTCTAGTGCTGCGCTTGAACAGGGGCATCGTCGCATTCTCCAGAGGCATGGACGTAGCGCTCGCGCGGGACTCGAACCCCAGCGGCGCCGGTGCCGTCAGGTTCGACGTCACGTTGGGGTTGACTTCGCGCAGGCTCGCGCCGAGCTGGTCATGGTCAGTAACGGGGCCATCGCTGGGGGCCGTGGCCGCCACCGCTGCCGTCTTGGCAGAGGACGGGCGCGGCGAGGAGGAGCTTGCCTTGATACGTGGGGCCGGCTGCTGCGACGGTGACGACAGATCGGCAAAGACAACAGTCTGGTCCTGGTCCGTAGAGCGATCCATCACCAGCGGCGATGCCGGTATACTCTCGTTCCCCTCGTCGACAATGCCCTCGTCAGTAGTATTGGTCCGCGGCAAGACAGTCGGGTATTGATACACAGCCTTTTGAGGCGTGTCGCCCGTTGGTTGGTACTCTTGGAGGGTGGTGTTACAGATGCTTTCACGCAGGTTCGTCAAAGGCTGGCACAGCTGCGAATCGAGCGGCTCTAGAGCTTCACGCATATCATTGGTGTCAAGCTCCATTTCCTCGCCAACATTCTTGACCCTGTCAAGCATGGATTTGAAGTGGGACGAGATGTTGCTAAAAGACTGCTCAACGGTGTTGGACAGAGCTTGCACCGACTGTCCGTGGCTCTCGTGTTGCGTCGTGTTTTCTGTGCGGGCATGAGTGACAAAGTCATCGAGCGCGTGCATCTTGGAGCCCAAATCGTCAACCTGCTCGTCGACCACACGCACTGTCTCGGCATGCACCGACTTGGCAGTGTTTTGAATCGCAGTGCTCTGTTCGCTGGTAGTGTTCCAATCATCCTTGAGCTTCGTCTTGAGTTGCTCGCGAGACCTTTTGACTTCCTCCAGAAGTTCGCCTTCTTTCTCATCCCATGACTCCATGCCCTCATTGTATTGACTGACGGCACCTTCCAGAGTGGTGCTGGACTCAGTGACCGCTTTCTGAATATGCGAGATTTTGTCGGCGAATCTTGTTTCTTGCGTCTCGGCTTGTGTATTGATCAAAGTCGCAATCTGAGCGAGCAGCTTCTGCCGGTCTTCTGAAGCTTGTCGTCGGTCTTCGTCAATGACTTCTTGGATACGTAGCGCGGTGCCAGAGCTCTGTAGAACGGCCGCATTTGTTGCGTTTTGAAGCTGGCGCCTAAGGCTGTCCGACTCGCTGCGCTGGGCCGTGATATGTTTAACAAGGTCTTCAAATATGAGTTTGAAGTCCTTGCCTAAAGAAGAGTAAGAGTTGTGTAGGTGTGTGTGCATAGTACCCATCTCGGCGACGACATCGGCAGCAATCTTCTCCGCAGCGCCAGAGATTACCTGCAAGCTCTCGCCCACGCGGTGTTTCACGCTGTCACGAATGACGTTGATTTCTTCCAGCACCTCGTCCATCTCATCCTTGGAACTTTGCTTTTGAGCTAGCAAAAGCTTCTTGGAATCGGCAAAGGCGCTGAGTTGCTCGTCGAGGAAAGCCTGTGTAGTCGATAGCTTCTGAAGTTCTTCCTCGACAAACGTCGCCATCCGTGTCGAGATACTGGAGATGTGTTCGCATTGTTCATCTTGAAAGTCGGCGACGCGGCGCTCAACCATGGACGTGACATCAGAGACCTGAATCTGCGAAGTGCTCCAGGCAGCCCTATTGATAGATTGCAGATCTGATTTTCGCTTGTTCTTGGCGTGCAGTCCACTGACGTCGTGGACTGTTTTTTGGAGCTTATGAATGAGTTCGCCGCCAATCTTGGACAATTTTTCTTCCGTAGCCTCGTGGGCTTTGCGTAGCTCCGTCTCCTCGGCAAGTGACTGGCGCGTCATTTTGAGCACCATTTCTGCATCGTGAAGCAGGCCCTTTGTACTATCGAGCTGCGACCGAGTGCCCTCGTGATCCTTCTTCAGTCCCATAAACGAAGTGTTCAAGGAATACAGCTCATGCGTTTTATTTCGCAGGTTCGTCTCAAGAGTTTCAATCTTGGCACCTTGCTCCTCGGCCACGATTCTTCGCGACTCGCTTTCCGCCGTCATCTCCTCATACATCTCATTTGATAGATGAACACCATCGCGCCGCCTTGTAGCAATCAATTCGGTCTTCAGTTTTTCAATTTCAGCGGTGAATTCTTTCAGAAGCATTTTTTTCGGTATGGCGTTGAGTTGTGGTCTGTTTCGAATGTTCTTTGCGCGGAAAGCATATTCCAGCGTTGATATCGTTTCTTCCAGGTTACTTTTCGCGGGTGAGAGTGTAGCGATGATGCAAGTTTTTGTTCGGCCGCCAAGGGAATCTTGGAGAAGTCGGGTGAGTTTTGATTCTCGGTAGGGAATGTGTGCGCTGCGGTCGACGAGAGCGTTGATGACGCGACCAAGAGTCAGCAGCGATTTGTTGATGAGGCCAGCCTCGGCAGCACGCTTGTTCTCAGCGCCTGAACGCTGAATGTTTTCGCTACCCGCAAGATCAACGAGATTAAGCTTGCCGGCGCTGATGAGATCCTCGGTACCGTTTTCATTGACCTTTTTGACATATGCGGTAATGGTGAAGACGGTGTGACTTCGCGAACTGAGGTCATTACATTTCGTGGCGGCGACCTGGCGTTTCAAGCTGCCATCCTGTAGCACCTTGATTCCCTCGCTCGGGCCTTTGATGTGTTTTTCCTCCATGCCCTGCACCATGGTGCCGGCATGACCTTTTCGCGACGCGTCGTCGTATATTTTGAGTTTGGCGGTCTCCTCAACGGAGAGCAGATCGCGCAGCTCCTCATTGTATAGCTCGATAAATGACACCTTAACGCAGTGCTCGGTCTCGTCAAGCTCGAGCTTTCTGAAGAGTTGTTGGAGTACACGAGGGATGATGCCGGCTTCATCAGACAGCATGCCTAGGGTCTCGGTCATGTCGCCAGACATGGTGTATGTCTTTCCTGTGCCCGTCTGCCCGTAGGCGAAAATTGTACAGTTGTAACCGGAGAGCATCTCATCGAGGATTGGTCGAACCGTGTCGTCAAAGATCATCTCCTGATCTGCTGCGGACGAGAAGACGCGGTCAAACGAATATGTCTTGTTGCTTAGCGAATTGGGGCCCATGGAAAGGTCAACCTGGTTTCCCTTGAGGCCGTCAGCCTTGACAACGACCGCACTGTTCTCCTTGACCTCTCGCGCGCTGCGACCGCGGCAGCGGACCACAACGTTAATGTTGGTCTCCTCGCCACCAAAGGTACTCATCCGAGAACCAGTGTCCAATTCGTAGTCGCGATCTTTGCGCTTTGCGCTGGTCGTCATGTTGGACATGAGGGAGTCGGCAGGCGATGCTGCGCCGGCGCGGGTACCGTGGCGCGCGGTCGACGTTCTCGTCGTCGAGCGAACGGCGGCGCGGCTCGAGACGCGCACGCTCGAGCTCATTGTTGACCGGCTTAGCTCCCGGTCGGAGCGTTGTCGTAGGTGAGCCAGCTTGATCGATTTGTTCGTGTCTGGTCCCGGATTGCGACGCGTCCGGGACGCCGGAGTGGAGGGCAGGATGGTGGGCGGTAGGTTATGGCGAAAAGCTATGTTGTTTTGCGTCCTGGTATGATTTCCGCTGGGAGAATTACGCGGGATAATATGCTCGAGATGTTCGCGTTCGATAGAGCATTGATATTACCCCCCCGGGATGGCAAGAGCAAAGTAGGCGTAGGGTCGATCAGTGTGTATGCACCGGCGGGGAGGGGTTCTGTAAGATAAGGTAGGTGTTGTGCTCTTGGGGCTCACCATGTGTATTTCTGCACAAACGGGTCAAGTCAATCGACGATAACTGGCTGCTAGTGTGGAGCCACTCGGCGGATATCAACACGGACTAGCTGCCGTCTCCCCAGCAACCGTCCAGAGCCAGACAGCACCACGGCGAATTTTATCTGGAACAGGATGGGATTAGGGCGGCTCGGAATTCCTCATATAGGTACAAAACAGCTCAGTTTTGTCAAGTTTGTGCCACTGTCTCTTCGCGATCGAGCAAATGAGTGGGTTTTTCTACAGAATTCACGACGCGCCCCACGCGAGCAAGGGGACTTCGGACATTGAGGTAGCGGTCAAGCGTGGTCACGATGCAACGATAAAGAACCAATTCAAACGGCGATGATATACCAAAATGTATCAATATTTACATGGAGCGAAAACGGCTCTTGCAAGATCGAAAGCACCAAACCAAATACTCCCCTATTTCAATGCAAATGCAACATGTCTATACGAATGCACCGAGTTCAGTCTCTCGGTGCGGATAAATGCAGTTGAGACTCTAAATACGCAATTTACTTTTCAAACGTCTGCATCTCGTAAGAAAAATCTCCGTTTTCTTCATCGCTGTTCTCCTTTTTCCCCTTGACTTCAGCCCTGAGTGTCTGCAGGCCGGTCTTGTGTTCGGTATGCTGCTTGGAGAGGGTGTTTTGCTTGATGAGGAAACTGGCGAGGAACCCGAGGAAGCAGCTGCACGTGAATACGGCAAACATGATCTGGATCGAGTTCCAGTAGGCTGTCTTTACTGTTTGACGATCATCTACCGGCAGCTCTTGGATGCGGTTCACATTGGATGCCGCATCGGTACCTGAAAACAAGCGGGCAACGTCGGCGCCAAGCACGGCCGTCAGGTGGCCTTGCTGAGCTTGCATCCTGTTGGCAATGACGACGCCGCCGACAGCGACTGATGTGGCTGTGCAGAGCTGGCGCACAAACTGTAGACTAGACGTGGCGGCGCCGACGTCTCCCGGCGCGACATTGGCCTGTAGAGCGATGAGAGGAGCTTGGAAGTTGGGCCCGATACCCAGGCCAGCAACCATCTGGAAGAGGACAATGCGTTCCCAGTGAGGACGGTCACCGAGATACGTAAAGAGACCAAAGCCAAGAGTTGAGCAGGCCAGGCCGCTGGTAATGACAATCTTGTATTTGCCCGTCTTATTGATGAAGAAGCCGATAAAGGCAGACATGAGCGACATGACGGAGACAAAGGGCAGCAGATAGACACCGGAGAGAAGGGAATTGGCGCCGAGGACTGCCTGGAAATACAGAGGCATGTAGTAGCTTCCAGAGATGAAGGTAAAGGCGTGCAACGAGGAGGTGACATAGGTCGCGATGCTAGTCGTAGTGTTGAACAGCCGCATAGGAATGACGGGAAACTTGGCGACGCGCGATTCGTAGACGAGGAAAATGCCAATGGTGACGGCGCCGAATACAATCAGGCAGATGACCGTGGGCGAGTCCCACGGAAACTGGCTGCCGCCAAATTCCAGGCCCATGAGCAGCATAATGGTGCCGCCAATGACGAGGACATTGCCGACCCAATCAATGGCGGCCAGGCCAGCCTTGACGGGCGTGCGGGGGTTGTGCAGCTTGAGATAGAAGAGCAGGATGAAGAAGGCGAGGCCGCCGCAGGGCAGGTTGATCCAGAAGCACCAGCGCCACGAGACGCGCTGGGTAAAGGCGCCGCCGATAATGGGCCCAATGGCCGAGGCGACGGCCCAGATCATGCCGAGGAAGCCAAAGTAGACGCCGCGCTTGCGGGGGGAGAAGAGGTCGGCGACGCAGATGTTGGGCAGGACAATGGTGCCGCCGCCGCCGATGCCCTGCAGGGCGCGGGCGGCGATGAGCATGCCCATGCTGGTGCTGAGGGCGCAGACGAGCGAGCCGACCCAGAAGACGACGACGGCGGTCATGAGGATGGGCTTGCGGCCGAAAATGTCCGACAGCTTGCCCCAGGTGGGCACGAGGGCGGCGCTGCCCAGCATGTAGGCGCTGCCGATCCAGACGTAGCCCGAGGTGGACTGGAAGCGGGCCGAGATGGTCGGCACCGCCGTCGTGACAATGGTCATGTCGAGGGCCGCCAGGAACAGGGCGAGGCAGAGCGCCACCATGACGAGCGTCGTCTCGAGCTTGGTGCGCTCGGCCTCGGGGGCGGCCGCCTCGGGGAACTTGGGGCCGCCGTCGCCGTCGTCTCCGTCGGGCGGCGTCGCGGGCGGCGGCGACGAGCAGTTGGTGGCGGACGCATCGACGTGATGCTGGTGCTGGTCTATGGGGACATTGTCTCGGGTTGGTGGCCGGAAATTGGCGAATGTCTCGAGCGTCGTCACATGGCCGTCTGCTCCCTTGTTGGTATTGACATTGTTCGTGGTGCCGTTTGCACTGAAACGGTGAGTTTTGGGGTACATGGCGGCGACTTTGGTTCTTCTTTTTCAGGGTACCGCCGTTGTCTCAGCATGCGGTGTTGTGTGCGACCTGCATACTCTGTAGTGCAGCAGCAAAGTCACTCGTGCAGAAGAAGTAAGAGACGACGAGGGAATGCTAACAAGCAACGCTCGCGACGAATTATAAGGAGAAGGGTTAATAGGCAAGCGTCTAATATAGAAGAGGAGAAATCAAGGGCCAGTGACTACTTAGTACTTAGCATGACAAGCGTTTCATGGTGGATGCGCCGTGGGGGCGGCTCGATTAATAACTTTTCACTTGGCAGGACTATGTCGCCGTCTGTTCTACGGAACTACAAACGGGAGTGGGATGACCGTCCGACGTCTGACCTCTGTTAATATAGGCGCCCTTTTTTTTTCTTTTTTTTTCTTTTGGCGCTTTTCGCTGTCATGCTCGAGATAATTCATTTCACTTGTAAACCATGTCGGAATATTCCCAATAATATTGTTTTCACCTCGCAAAAACCGCCCCTAATCTTCGTCACTCGCGTGGATGGCGGCAGCCGTTGTGGATCTCGACTATACCGAGAAAGTTAAGTTACAAACGGCAGTGGGCCGCTGCCGGAGCGCAGCAGTGCAACGAGTCAAAAAACAGACAATGCCCATGGCCGGTGGCTCATACGACTTTAACAATGTGAAATCTAGATTTCGCCACTTTCCCAGTCGCCCGCCCCGAGTCTGGAGTCAAAAGTTTCTGAGTCTGCGCGCCGCCTAGTCATGAGCCCGTCGTGACGACTTTGCAAGCCACGCCGACGACGGCCGGTAAAAGTACCCACCAGGCTCGCCCTCCCGTCGGGGTTAACAAAGCCGGAGCAAGCCTCTCAGCTGCCTAATGCGGTAGTGCTGATGCTAACTACCCTTCAAAAACCACCTACGGTGAAATGCGGCGGCATGCATCCAAGGAAAAAATCTGACATGAATATCGCAACTATTGAGGCAAAGCATTGACGTTGCCGCCGTCGAAATGAAAAGCTCAGTCTCTTGACTCGATCGACCACATCGTGTTGCAAGGTGCCAGGCCAGGGTGCCCAGTCCGATCCTGCGGCTTTCCCCACATATGCATCCATACGATTCCCTAGCCTCAACACGGCTCATCACGGCCTAATCGCTTGAATCGACTGTCAAAATATGATATATTTATCCCAATCTTCCATGCCTGTCTGTGCCACAGATCTAAGGGAAAAAAACTCAACGCCAGATATAAACGCCAAACCAGACAAAAGAATGTCAAATCCAAACGACAGGACAAAGCAAAATGATCACAGGCATACCCAACCCCGCAAACAGACCTACAGCCTCATCGAATCAGAAAATCGTCACCGTATTAATGTATCCATTCTTCAACACCTCAAACACCAGCCCCGGAAACCCGTACAGCGTCGTCGTCGAGTCGCTGTTCGTCTCGGCGCGCCGTGCGCCACTCTCTTCCCACCCGCCTAGAAACTCGCAGCTGCTGCCCGGACTGTTGCCCCAGCCCCGATTAAGGACCATACCCCGCTGTCGCGCCTGGGACTTGCCCTTCATAAGCTCGCTTGCCCACGTCTGGTTCATCAACGCCTCGACGTGCTCAAACTCCATTTCCGACGTCACAGCCTGGTCCTCCCGGCCGGGGTAGACAATTTCCCAGCGACAGCGTCTGTGGCGGTTGAACTCGTACGACCCGGGAATATTTCCGTGCAGCACAATCTTGGTCGCTACCAGCCGATCGGCGTGGTGCATCTTGACCGTCACGGGATCCAAAAGTCCGTTTGGCTGGCCGGGTGCGGCCTTGGATGGCTCTGTGGGCTTGGAAAGCAGCACATCGAAGCCCATGTAAAAGTAGTTGTAGAAGCATTCCCCGGAAGGATTTACTGCACTGTCTTCGTTGATGGCTTGCTCGCCGTCGGAATCGTCTGAGCCCGTGTTCATCGACGACTGATCCGTGTCCGTCATGGTCTCTTCCATGCGACCCACATCAGCACCCTCGCTTCTGCCTCTCGCCGCTCCTGCGCCACGACCTTGGTGAACATCCATCTTCTCGTCATTTTTCCGGTAGATGGCGTTTGGGGGACCTAGCTCCATGACCAAGTCCTGGGGGGTAGTCTGGCCCAGCTGGATGCAGAAACCGCTATTGGTCCACTTGCGGAACATTTGCAGCCTGCCTCCTCCATGGATTCTAACTAGTGACACCTCGTCGGGGTAAACGTCTTTGGCCCTTGGAAAGACGGTCGCCGATTTGATGCTGGGCAGCACTTCCGTCCAGAGCGTGGGCCGAGCATCGGCCCAAGATTCTCCGCTGAACACGGCCATAGACGTTGCAACTTGGCTAGACGAGGCTGACAGCAGCGTCACCACGTCCTTATCGGGGGAGTAGGAGGAAGCCGCCATAGGGAAATTGAAAGCCACTCCGGGATACGACAGCACGTAGATGCCCATGCCCTGCCTGCCGCTCGACGACGGGATGAACTCGCCGGCATAGGTCGGGCCCAGCAGTCGCTGATATATGTGTCGAAATGTCGGGCCCGAAGAGGACTCGCCAGGGATAGGCGACCCCGGATCCGAGGTGCTGTTGGGAAGCCGCACCAGATCGCGGTCTTTGAATGTAATGTGGTTCTTGGTAAAGTCGGTAATTTCAATCAGCCGCAGCCGCTGCTCGGGGCCATCAAAACGGAGCCGCATGCCATTTTGCGGCAGCAAGATGCAGACTGGGTCTCGGACGGGCCTTTCTGTCGAGTGCACAATGTCCATCTTGGGGAACCGCTGCGGCTCAGCTTTGAGCCGCGTCAGGACATCATGGAGAGAAGCGCCGAGAACTTGCGCAAGTCAGCCAACATGGTGCAACACATCTAACACTCAGTACACCAACCTAGAAAGCCCAAAGCTCGACCGGGATGCAGCTGTGCGGTGAATAGCGACATGCTTGTGGACATGGCTGGGCCGCGCAAGCGGCCGTTTGGCGGGGTATGCTCGGATAACGTGTCGAAGCTTTAGCCGCCAGTGCATCAACGCGTAGATTCGGGTGTATCTTGTCTGTTGAGGGGTCGGGTTGATGATGCGAAGGCAGCGATGGGTTCAGGTTCGTGACATGTGAAGGCGGGACGATTGGGCACAGCCAGTACACCTTTTTAGTGATGTCACGGGCTAAAAGGGACGCTCTTCACCCCGCTGTGAGGTGTGAGCCGCATGACACAGACAGGACAGGTGGACAGCTGTGCATGACTGGCGTTTTAGTGGGTAAGTGGGGCAGTTTAAAGTAATATTAGCTAATTAGTTATCCGTACAGCAAGACCGGAACGCCGGCCAACGACCCTGCAATGTGCCAAGTCCTTTAGCAGGTGGCGTTCAAGTAGCAGTCCTGGAAATCGCGGCAAGGCTAAAAGTGCACAGCCGGCCCCCTCCTTTCCACGTGTATTGGTGCGTCACCCACCGCAGCCTGGTACGAGGGCCTGGTCAGTTGTCCGGCTATAGCCAAGGCGCGTGCCAAGTGCCAACACCAGCCCTAACTAGCATTGTAGCCGAATCTGAACCAACACGGGAGTGTTCCGTAATCATTCCGCTAGCAGAAATTACGAGGTACCTTGCTTGAGAGATGAGGCTCCAGCTTTGACGACATCTGTGTCGGCCCCGGATACGGTCAACATGAGACGCCCTGAACGAATGCTCGACATGTCCGATGCTGCTCTAATAATGATGAATTACAGAAACAACCAACCATCGACTATGCACGGTGGTTTGGCACGATTGTGCAGTCAAACATGGCCTTCGGGAGGCGCCGACAAGAGCCTCAACATAGTAAGTGCCTAGTCTCAACAACAGACGCCACAAACTGCCCGATATGGAAACGATACTCGTGACTTTCGACATTCTGGGTAAAGGTATCTTTGAGCGTAGGCACAAGGTCGTCAAGTTCCGTCTCCGTTCCGGATCAAACGTCCCGACTACCTAGTTGCCCACCCACTAACCCGACCCTGACTGAGAATTGCCGCTGTTCGGCGCGGCCCTGATTAGCTTATGATCGCCGTATCAACCAGTCTATAGCCGTTCAACCGTGATGAGTCCAACAACAGCATCCGCACCTTACATGCTGTTGAGAAGACTCCGCTGCGTTGGGTCGTCGTAACCGTCCGGCCACCCGGCCAATCTCCCGCGTCCGTCTCTAATGCTGGTAAACAGAGAACAACGCCATAATATGAAGTAGACATCACATCTTTTTGTGACCCGAATTTTGTATCATTTCTCTGATTGTATTTGCCTTTCTGTACAAGACAGGTGATCTGCCCTGTCTGCGGCTCTAATATCTAATTCAACGATACCCAATCATTTCTTGCACATCATGTCGGAAGCCGGCCCATCCAAGGAAGAAAATCCCTTCAGATCTGGCAGTGACAGTGACCAGTCTGATTCACAAAGCAATCACAGCCAAAGTCCAAACGACAACACGTCCTCTTCCCCTCCTCCAGCCTCGGAAAAGGAATCAAAGAAGCAAAAGACAAAGGGCAGCGGCAAGAACACCAAAGAACACTTTAAGAAATATTGGAAATATTACGCCGTCGGAGTTGTATTAGGGCTGGCTATTTTCTTGCCTCTCTTGTTGGTCAAACTCGCCAAGCACAAGGAGCCCTACGACTGATCCCCCTACACAGATTCAAAGTCTTTATCCCCCTCATCATTGCACGCTTCATCAACTCTCGCCACATTCTCGTTCAGCATGCAGATGTTGTCATCAGAAACTCGAGAGAGATTGAATTTGCCGCCAACGCCTCCGTCGCGTCACCGTTGGCTGCCAGGGTCGGCGACCTCGAGTTCACGCTCCACGACACCACCGTACCTGAGCCACCGACGGTGCTCAGCGCGGATATCAAGGGCTTCGCCATCGAAAAGGCTACAAAAATTGACATTAAACAAGGACTCCTGCACGTAAACGACTCGGACGCGCTGGTCAGCTGGGCAGATCGGTTCATCGACAGCGAGACGATCCCGTTTGACGTGCGCGTCAAGGGCCTCGACGTCTTCCTCGGAGCCCTGCGCTACACGTTCAACCTCGAACGACCCATAACGATCAATGGTCTCCGCGGGCTCAGCGACATTACGGTGAATGAGGTTGAGCTTATGCTGCCACCCGTCGCGAACAAGAATGTCCGGGCAAACATTAGCCTTTCCAACCCAAGCTCCATCAACGTGCAGGTTGGCAACGCGACGGTCGACTTGAGCGTCAACGACATCAAGATTGGCGACGCGCTTGCGTACAATATCAGTCTGGTGCCGGGTGTCACCAACGTGCACATTGATGGCCTGGTGGACATACCGACCATCGTAAGCAACCTCGGCCGCATTATCCGTGGCCAGGCGTCGGAGCTGCCAGCTGGCCATGTGAATCTCCAGCTTAAGGTTACCAGCTTCACCATGTACGGGGAAAAGATTGACTTTTTGGGCGCGCTGCTTCGCAAAAGAGTGCTGGTTGGCAAGGTGCCGCTCGTCGCGCTCATCAACGGTGCTGGAACAAGCATAATAAAGACCGGCTTGGTTGGCATGGGCATGGCAAACGGAGCAGCAACGGGCGGAACCAATTTACTTGATGCGATAGGGGACGTGTTTTCTAATGCGACTCTGCTGAACCGAATTCAAGGGCACTGGGGGCAAAAGAGGCTCCGGGAGAAATCCAAATATCTTCCTTTTTAGCTACAGAGCAGTCCTAGCCATTGAAAGTAACTGTTGAATCGACATCAAATGCATTTTTGTCAAGTTGCATCGAATGTTGTCTTTTGGATAAACATTGTGTTTGCCGATTTATCCTCTGAGATGTACCTAGTTCTGCAGTGAACGTTTCTCGAGAAAAGCCGAAGAATACACAACATCCCTCATCCGAGAATTAGGCAATAGGACGGAAGCGAGTATTCCGACCGCAATGTTTACAGATGCTACCCCCTCCAAAGATTCTGGCTTGCCCAACGTGAAGGATATTCTGACATCGATCGCAGCGTGCGGTTGGTGCAGTTACAAGCAAAACTGTTGCAAGATCGATTGCAAATGGAGGAACTGTTTTCGATATCTCTCGTAGAAGACCTTCCATGCCGTCCTCGTCGATGTACAAAGCAAATCGAGTTTCAAAACGACTGACGAGAATGCGACGAAGTTCGGCGCTTCCATCCCCATCGATGGCATTTGTCAGTAGATACAGCAACATCAGTTGAGGGCGCTACCAACTTGGTAGGAGCCCGAGAAAGCGGCAAAAAAGACAGGCGAATACGAGCAGAGAATAATCTTGAGGGTATCAATTATTTGGCCGTCGCAAAGAAGCTGGAAGTCGAGAAACAGCCCATCAGTCCGGTTTCTGCCTAGTTAGCGGCTCCGTCTTGTAGTTTCTGTTCAACGTGCTGCCTACTGTTGTAGCTTCTCAGCGAAATGATGTGGCAGAGGCATATTGATCGATTTGAAGAGATGAGTGAAGGTGTAGAAAGAGAGAACAGATCCAGTGCAGCCAGCTAGTAAATTGTAAAACTAGGTAATTCACAACCCTGTAAGCACCGCGTTTGCAATTGATTTTGAGCAAACCGAGGCCCGCACAACATTCACCAGTCACTTGAGAACCCGATAACAGATTGCAAAAAAAAGAAGAAAACTGTTCTGAAAAGTATTCTGAAAAGCTCAAGCGGTTCATTCGAATCTAAGGCTCATCTCGACACCCATGGTTTGTGGAATGCACACCTACTTCACAGTATCACAGAAGTATAGCATGGGTGCAGAGATCGCAATTACCAACTCTTTCTTCACGAAGAAACAAAAGACTACGATGAAATCAACCTTGTAGCAAACCAAACTAGAAACTCTCGACATTGCATAGTGCTGCCTTGGTCACCTGTGTCGGCACCTCTGCACCAGCTGCACCTGTTTACGCCGCTCTTTTATTTCCTTCCTCTTCAATTCTCGAATTATGAAAACAAAGTCAATATTTCTTAAATATATTCCTCTTTGTGGGATTCTTTTCTGTCATCTCGGCGACGACCGACTGCGTATCAAAGATGCCAATCGAGGGCTGGTCGCGTTGTTACGATCGACAACAAAGTAACAGGAAGTAATGTTCATATCACGGTCTCGATATATTTCAGTTCCACTGATAAAGAAATGCAGTTAAGCCTTGAGAGTGTGGCTAATAGTTATCAATTTCCAACTATTGAATCCATCCCAACTCAAGTCCTACGCTTGCGCCAATTGTTTGTAGCTCCCTTTCCTGGTCTTGAGTCATTTCGTTATGCTCGAAAGGAATAGGCAGAATAATACGACGTAAAGAAGGGTGACGCGACAAGTTTAAGCCCGCAAGCTCTAATTTTATCGCGTCTATAACAGAGTCCTCTTCTTCCCACTCCCACTCGTCATGCTCATCCAAGTCTGCTGTTAGCCGAAGCACCTCGAGGCTTGGAGGAAGCGCACTTAGAAGTCTCTTGGTCGGTGATTTCGAGAAGCCCATTAAAAAGGCCCATGGGAGACATAATTTCTTGAGCTTCCTCAAGCGGGAAAGGCCATCTAGCGATGCTTGAATTTCTAGCGGAGGAGGATCGTAATCGCCAACAGAGTATCTAGGACGGGTCATTGCACTGATAGTCAAGTCGGTGAGCGTATCAGAAACTTTGTTGAGTGCCTCAGCTGCCGTATCAAGCCGTACCACGCCTTTGCTAACCTCCTCGTCAAGGTCTGGCTGGTAAGACCAGTGCCAATGCAGCGTTTGGAGTGCCTTCAATACAGACAGGACGGGGCCCAATCGGGATTCACGCAGCCTATAGATATCCAGTGAGACGATCGAGGGAGCTGGAGCATGTGAAGCGGGCCAGGTAAATTCGGCCGGGTTATCAACAGATACTGATAGGTTCTCGATGCTCGGAAGATAGAACAAGGGAAGAACATCGGCCGCGTTGCAGATGTCGGTATGATAGTATTCTTTGGCCCTAAACTTGGACGTGACGTGGCGGAGGTTTTTATATGTAGGTAGTTTATCATGCGGCTTGCAAAGAGCGCATTGAAACATGCCTCCCCAGAGTCGGCTTCGAACCGTGAAGTTGGGCCCAAGAAAGAGAGACGTTAAATTAGGAAGCATTGCGAGAAGCAGTGCCACGACAGCATCGACGGTGCCGGATTGCAGCTCGTGTATCCAAAGATCGACAAACGGTACTGTAGTAGATTGTATGACCTTTGATGCCTTGCCAAGTAAAGGCGCGTCAATAGGGAATGCGGGCAGCTCCCTGAGTTCGGTTCTATCTTTTACCCCGTTTCCCTCGAGACGAAGGTTGCGAATGTAGCCTGACAGCTCGGGCCGCTCGATAAGGCTTCTTAGTAGTAGGACGACGGGCGGCGTGCGACCTAAAACCCAGGTTGTCTCGATAGTTGAGTAAATAAGAGGTAGGGATAGAGCGTAGATGGATTTGCTAACCCTACTCATGGAGAACAGGTCGGTCAAGGGCAGCAAATTCAAGATGGACAAGAGCAGCTCATTCGGCCAGTCTTTGAGCGGCGTCACCGCCATCCTTTGACGTGCTCTGTCGGGATAGAAGAATTCAATTGGTGTTGATTGACTTTGTCGGGCCTCGTGCCGATTGATAAGATGCCGATTGATAAGATTGAAGGGAGTTGCGAGACAGGAGACGCTGCTGTCTCGCCTTTTCCGGGTGAGAGGTAAGGAGGACGAGTCGAAAAACGCAAACGAGGCGCCGTTGAGGAGGCCGATGTGGTCGATGTGTGAATACTGTTGTAAGAGCAATATCCGAAACGGTGGACCGTGGCAACTTGAACATATTAGCAGTACGCATTAATTACATGACACGCGCCACGCAGAGGCCAAGCCTTGCGGGGTCCAGTGCCAACTTTTAGGCCCTGATTCTGAGAATAGGTAACTCTCAACAAATCCTATACTGGTAAGAGTGCGATAACAAGTTGTGGGTGGAGACAGCGGCTTTGTACCTTTGTACACCCCCAGAGAGAAACTTCCGCCCAAGCTAGCCGCGACTTTGTTTCACATAAAAAGGGTTCAATCGAGCCTCCTTGGAGTAATTAGTGGGTAGGCCGCACTTACTGCCAGGGTCCCTGCTAGCGTGGTACCTCTCTTGTAGGGGTGCTCTGTTATTGTGCAAAAATGGGTGATTTGTATAAAAACAAGTAGGACTTTTCTCACGAGAATTGAATCCGGGCCTTACTGATGATGATGTAGGCAGAAAGTAAAAAGAACTTGACCAGACTAGGGTATTTGCGGGTCAAGATATTGATATGACCCCTGACAATCATTTTGGTTGAGCAACAAGGAGCATCATTGTCTTTTATGCAACCCAAGACTTTTTGAGGTAGATCATCAGGGCATTTTCAAGCAACATTTTTTTTCCTTGTTGACCAGTTTGCTGTTCTTACAATAGTTGACTAGTTGACTAGTTGGCTAGTTGACTAGTTGACGTCAGTTGGTGCTTCGTTTGGTGGTTAAAACAATAGATTTTATACCCCGTCCGGATATCGCGTGTCTATACTGGTATGATGACGTTGCTCTCCCCGACAAATCGTTGCGGCATTGAAACCTCAGCCACAGTAAAGGCCCACCTTTGATTGACACGGGGCAGTTGACATATAGTTGACATACTGCGGGCCGTTGTACCCACTAAATATGCAACGAATTTAAGAAACAAAAAAAAGCATTGCTCAGCCTCGATGAACGACAGCCGGCCTGACTTGACTCGCGACAAGGAGAGTATAGTGGGAACGCAAACTACATCACAGCTCAAAAGCGAAAATCAATCTAGCCAAAACATATGAGTTTCCTACAAGAACAAAGAAACTAACAACTACCGGCCCAGTCTCCAACCTAGATGGCTTGATCACCGGTGACCATGGAGGGGGGGTTTCACGCTCGGAGATAGCGACGTGACTCGTGTCTTCCACGCGTCTCATCTGATCGCCGCTCTCCGGCACTGGTTTCAGCCTTGTCGCTATCTCTCGGCTCCTCGTCGCCTGACTCTTCACCATCCTGATCAGGGGCCCTTGACCTGCGGTGTGGCCTTCGTGGCGGCTTGCGATGAGGCTGTGTTTTCTTCTTTCCATGATCGGATTCATTGTCTCCCGAGTCTCCAGAGTCACCCGAGTCACCTGAGTCTCCCGAGTCTACCGGGGTGGACGGCCCTTGCATTGGCGGCCTGGGGGGCAAGTTGTTCTGTGGCGGTCCTTTTTTCTTTTCGTCACTATCAACTTTTTTGTCTTCAGAGCCTCCCGCCTCTGCTGGGGTGGAAGCCCATTCCTTTGGCGGCCTGGGGGGCAAGTCGTTCTTTGGCGGTCCCTTTTTCTTGCCATTGGTGTCGGCCTCTTTGTCTTCTGATTCCCCCGTGTCTCCCGTGTCTTCCGTGTCTGCGGGGGTGGGCTGCTCTTGCTGCGGTCTGAGGGGCAAGTTGTTCTTTGGCGGGCCTTTCTTCTTGTCTCCGCCAGGCTTGTCTTCGGGCGGTGAGCCGTTGCCCTCTTCAAACTTGGTTTTGACGCTCTTGAGCTTTCCTTCATTCCTCAGCTTCTTGTAATCGAAATCTGCCATTTCCGGATCCGCTGCCACCTTGTCGTTATCCAATACATTGAGGTGTTCTACCAGCCTGTTGCAGCCCCAATTATTCTGAGTTTTGTTAGTCTTCTTTTCCTCGGAGTGTCCTTTCTGCAAGAGAGATACATACGCCGCTACCACAGGGGGCCAGAATCTCGGGTTGCGCAGTAGCCGCATCGCCATCCCTCGGGAGTGCGATTGCCACAATTCGAGCGCCGCTGTCCTTGCCCAATTTCTTTGCATCGACACGACTCTCATAGTATTCGTGGAAAGCCATAACCTCACCACACCTTCCGCCGTTTTTGTGTTTGTTTTCTGAATCTTTGCCACACTCGGCGAGGTCATCCTGTACCTGACCGTCTGGTCTGACCGGCTCATTTGAGCCCTTTGCCGACGACGCAAATATCATTTCTTTGCCAACAAGGAGAGTCGTCATCACATTTGGAATCTTCTTCTTTCCCAGCTTGTTTTCATCAACCATGTGCCTCATCTCCTTGAACGCGTCGATAGCAATCTTCAAGAATTGTCTATCCGAGATTTTTGGCTCTTCGTCAAATTCGAGATGGCTAGCATAGACAACTGATTGCTGCTTGGCAAACAGCTCACGTTCAAGCCGAATTTGAAGACCATCCTTCGGAATGGCCGGTTCCACCTTTGGCAGCTGCGCGACCAAGACTTGGCCAAAGGCCAAGAGGATAGTCAGGTAGCACCATAGAAAACGAGTAATCCTGGGCAACTCCATGACTTCAGAGGGAGTTACAGAAGACTTGTTTCAAGTGAAAAGAAAAGGTCTGAGAGGTAGTTAGCCATCAATCTCTAAGAGAGGCCACAAAAGGCCAAGGTAGTACTTGCAAAGTTTCTGGACCGGAGCAGGCGCAAACTGGTTCTCGCTGCTTTGTCAAGAATGTAGCAGTCTGAAGACCACGGTGTGATTTTCAAAATCGAATGGGCGAACACAGGACTACAAATACTCATCCGATGCTCTTCATAACTGCAACTTGCTCAACATCCTTTGAATGCCGAGCCGCACTCTTGCCAGACCCGCCGCTTAATCTAGCCTACTATGCGCATGTCAGGCCAGCGTGTCAGGCAACGAAGTATAGTAACTCAATCTACATGCTTCCATATCTTTAGTATTCGAGTCGAAAGACTCCAATAGTTGCCTGTAAGTTGTCCATTCAACTCAGGAAAAGGCGCTAGCATAGTGGCAAGGAGTATGTATATGATCGCCGGTTTCTAGATTAAGCAATAAAATAATGGCAATATAGTCGCGCATGATAAATTGCGGTAATGCTGGTAGTAGTTTGTCTAGTTTAGATTACAAGCAAAAGTCATGTCATTAACCTAGTCAAATATAGCAACTGTATCTAGTATTCTGCCCCGAGGCTGGGCATCATGCTTAGCAGTTGACACATGACTAGTAGCATGTTTATACTATTTGTCCGCTCGTTGAACAAAATGGCTCGGGGTATTCGATACCACCAAGGTCTCGACTCATGAACGCTTGCGTCGTTTGCATGTACCAGTATCTCCTTGACTGCCGAGAAGGAGCTCTGAGCTCTGAGTTCCGAGGCCACGACACGAGACCCATACACACCACAGGTACAAGGATGGACTTCATGAGCAACGCGTCGTCCTGCGCCTCGTACCAAGAAATCATGCCAAAAAATCATGCCAAGAAGTCATGCACTAATCAATACGAAGAGAACTGCCGTCTCGCATCAGATTAGCTCTATTACTTCAGCTCGACGAGGCTACAGGCTACCTCTAGTTGTGTTAGGCTGTGTTGGGTTATGTATAACTGCTAGTACTTCTATTATAGTCTAATTGAACTAGAGTCATTCAGGACCTTTAGATATGCTCGGACTCTATTAGTTAAACACCCGGCGAGTGACCTTGGACCTTAGACCTTCTCCTCGGCAGTTAAATGCATAGTCTAACAATGCTTCAGGTAAAATAGGTAATTTTAATCCCAATGCAAGTGGTGGAACCGGCAGTGTGGTTACGTAGAAGATGACTCTTGTGCTTCCACAGCCTGATGGCGATGCCGTAGACTGAGTCCGGTTGCCACAAAGAGCCCTCCTACGACATGACGCTCTCGACACTTGGGCAGGAGACGTGTAGTTGGACGAGTATTTATATCCAAGCTTCTCGCCTTGGAAATCTTCCAAAATCTTCAAAGAAATCAGTATCCGATACAGACACATTCAGTACTCAGCTTTCAAGTTTCCTTCTTTAGGGCCCTCTGACTCTCATTACTTTCATAACCGCTTTTCAGAGCCAACTTCATCAACCATGGTCAACATGATGCTCTGGACAACACTGTCCTTCTCTGCCGCCGTTGCACACGGCGCCATCATTCCCCGACAGGGATCGGGCGACATCAACTTGGCTGCACTTATCCGCAACGCGCCTGAAGTTCAACGTCATCAGAAGAGCATCCAGCGAGCCCTGAACAAGGGCCTCCCTTACTCAGAGGGCCTCCTGGAAGCCTCTAAAAGTCTCGTCAAGCTAGATGGCTTGAAGGAAGAAGAGCGCAAGTGCTTATACTTGCGCAACACTGTCAAACAAGATGGGTTCCAATCCTATATGGACATCAATCCCCACCCTGATGCTCCTGATGTGGTCACCGGAGACAAGGAAAAGAAGATTGAAATCACTACATCTACGGCAGTGGTTGATGTTGAGAGGCTTGGATGGAACAAGGAAGTGGCGTCAGAAATCGGCGGCTCGGTCACGATTGAAGCGTCAGCCGGAATTGGCGGCTTCTCAGCCTCTCTCTCGGCGACCGTCTACGGCAATCAGCGCACGACGGGAGGCCAAAACGGTGAAGCCTCCAAGCAGACTGAATTTAGACAGGACGTCCGCAGGGAGGAAGTTTGCCCCCCGAACAGCATCTGCCGAATTGTGACCTGGACTTACACCAGGACTATCAAGGGAAAGTGCTTCCTGAACCCTTATTTCGACGAGCAGTGCGCTACTGGTAACAAGAGAAAGGGAAAGTACAGTCTTGGCCTTTTCCCCAACTGTCAGCCCTTGGAAGGCGTTGCCGCTCAGTTTTTCGACTTTAATTATGAAAATTATAAGTCTGCGTCTGGATTTGGCCCCGAGAACCAGGGCCTGAAGATGCACAAGCCGGGAATGGTCAAGGCCAACAAGTACGACGAAGACTGCACCTTTACGTACGCGCTACGGGACGAGAATGGAGCCCCCGTCAAAGCCACGGCAAACGTCATTGAGACGGAACCCGACTCCTCGGTAAAGAAGTCGGCCGTCACCAAGACCCCTAAAGCAGTGGGCTGGTTTGAAGACGACGACGGCGTGCGATCCTGCGAGCTCGAGGACGGGTGGTTCATGCAGGCCAACAACGCTTACTACATTCCCAAGGAGGCTGGCGGACAGGGCGTTTGGGAGTACCGCGACGACCTGCCCCAGCCCGCAGGCCTCAAGGAGAAGTGCCCCCAGTACTCGCCGCTTAACAAGAGAGCCGCGGGCGGCAGCAAGAGAGCCGTGGGCGGCAGCAAGAAGGGGCCCCCTCCTAACAACCTTGTCAAGGTTGTCATCATTGACGACGGCGTGCCAGACTTCCTGAAGAAGTTGACCAAGACCAACAGCGATGGCTACGCGGCAAATCTCATCTTGGACGGCGGACTGGAGGTTGAAGAACCAGGCTACGTCATCATCGAGGGACCGGGTGAGCCTGAGCCAGAGCCCTCTGCCCAGCGGTGCGTGGCTCAGCTCAACAAGTAAGAGCAGGGAGCAAAGCGTGGCTATTCGGAGCCAGACTCTCTGGTTGCAACTGCCAGCCAACTTGTGTTTAGAAGAAAGAGTTTGATGAAAAAGGGTTTCACTTGAAAGTGTAAGGAGCTACTTAGTCCTTACTAGAGTCCAGATCATCTATTTTCAATTTCAATTGTTGAGTTATGATTGTTACTTCCACCACCGACTGATATGATAGAGCCAGCAGTCAAGGCATGACTCCAAACAGTAGCTGAAACAGACGTTGCGCCACATAACAACAAGTCCTTCACCTCACTGATAAGCTTCCATGGTAATGCTGTAGGTAATCTATACTTTCAGTACGACAGAAGGATGAAATGCGTTTAGATGAGTCTGTTACATTTTTGTTGTGCACTTTCACCTTCTGCCATGGTGGTGTCTTTCTACTCTAAACAACACCATATCAAAAGCAAAAAAGGGACAGGGACAAATTAGTATAGTCCAACCACGTGGTGGTGAACGCCTACTAGGTATACACCGGTGTGCGATATCATGGCACGCTGATAGACTTGAGCATACTCGGTTAAAGTGATACCTCGCTACAGTGGTTGAGTTGAACAGACTCCCCCGCTCGAGACAGCTCTGGGAAGAGAGAAGAGCATCATCAGACTTGGCTCCTACTCCCGCGTATCCAACCATATCCAGTGAGCTAAAAATTTCACGCTGGTATTCCCTGCGCCCTCTATACGAGGTCACCACGCGTTGAGCAAAGTCCCGCCAATCTCTGTAGGAGACCTCACTTACTCGCCATAAAGATGTGAGATCTTCGTGTCGATTACAAAATACAAAGTTGACAACCCGTTTTGATAATACAATTTCCTTTTCTGGTCCTCATCGGCAAGTCTCACCATGACCGAAAGGCTAGGAAAGCCACCACCTACACCGCATTCCAGCTTCACCGTTTCATCGGGATGTCTCTGCTACGGCCACCTGCACAACATGTGCCACGGCCTGACCCTACCCACGCAGCCGTTCCCCAGTGCTGTGGAACAGCCTTTGTACGGCACCGTCAAGATGCAGATAGTGCACTATAATATTGCCGCCCTGAACGGGACCTGGCGTGCCTACGAGCTGGTTGACTCGCGGTCAAGGGAGCGTACAGCCTGGTTCGTGTGCCACGACAGTGTCAACCCCGAGACGGAAGTCGACAAGATGCTTCAGGTGTCAGGCTCTCCTTATGAATTCAATAGCGGGAGCCAGTGGCATAGTGACGAGACCGTGAAAGAGGGCGTGCTACCCATCAATCGCTACGACTGGGGTTGCTATGACCAGCGGTGCAAGGACCAAGTACCAGACTTGAACGAGTCTGATAATCTTGTTTGGGAAGGGGAGAGTCTCGGTCTCGTCGATTTTGCGCATGCCAGGGACTACATTGGCTTGTGGAAGGATGTGTGCCCGCCGCAGCGAGAGTCTCAAGCCCACGGCCTCTGGATGAACGTCATGGGAGAGTACATGTTTGGCCGGTTTGGATTTACCGACGACCACAGAGACGCACGGTCGTTTCTCTGGTTTACAACCTCCACAGAGTTTGCGTTTACGACGTTTGCTGGCTTAGAGACTACTCTGCGGGTGTTTGAGAGCGACCACGATCGAATGAGTCGATTGCTGCGAGAGGGCTCCAACATGGATGGACTGGAACTGGTTCAGAGGGAGCTGAGAGAGCATCAACAGTCCGGCAAGGTCCCTCCCGATGACGAGTTGCGTGGGCCGTACGAGGCCGCATACTATATTCTTGATGCGCAGGATGCAGACCTGATAGCTTCCGGAGCCCATCATCCTCCACCGAATCCTCCTGACGAGCTCATGCCGCATCTTTCTGCCTATTGGAGAGGTGCCTGCCTAGAAGTGATAAACGAGGCTCTGCTGAGCTACCTCGATTCACTATTGACCTTGGCTAGCTACAGCAACGATAATGACACCGTCAGCAGGGAGTCTGTCGCAGCCTTACTATTTCCCAAGCACGACGAAGAGAACACGGTCGACAAATGGATGTATACGGCAATGGTAGATGCTCAATCCAGTCCGTCAATCATTACCAGTAGAGAGGCCTTTTCGGACAAGATTATGGCTTTTCTCAACGCCAGAAGCGACGGTCGTAACCTCGCCATGTTTAGGGTCGAGGGGCTTAACCAAGGGCTGGCGGCGGCCATGGAGTGGCTATGTGGCGAGATACTAGAATTAGCTGGCAACAGCGCGATGGATCATTGGCGTAATGGCGCCATCGTGCCGCTAGACATTCGACTAGGCATTCGAGACGACGAAGGCCTGATGGCGATTGTCGGATGCTCGAGAGTGTACTGGATGGGTGGTACGCTGGGGTGGGTTGATTCAGCCCGGTAGAGTGTGTATATATGCGGTCGCCCTCTAGACATGGTGATCAAGCCGCTATTTTTAGATTTGGTGTCATGTGGCGCGGGGAATAGACGTAGATGCATGTTATATGCGAAATTTATACATAAACCTATGGCGGGAGGGGGGAATAAGTCACGAAAAAATGTTCAACATCTGACAGAGAGATTATAATACACTACACGATGCCATCGCGCTTCTTCTTCTTCTTTCATAAAATACAAGCACAAGCCAACCCCTACCACTCCTGGACCTCGTCGCCCTTGCCGGCTTTTTGCATGCGAACAACCTTGTCCGTGTTGAGCAGACACAGCGGATCAAGCGCCTTTTTAATCTGCCGCATCGTGTCTACCGTCGTCACGCCGAGCTCATGCTCGAGGTAATCCCGCTTCACCAGACCAACACCGTGTTCGCCCTGTTTCGGTATCATGATTAGCGCTCGAGCAACACGCAAAGGCGCATGCATTTCGGTTGGTGCCAACTTACAGTCACCGTGCCCTCCATCTCGACGGCGCGCTTCACCATCCGGTGCACCAGCGTCTCGGCCTTTTTGCGCTGAGCCTCGCTGTAGATGAGAATAGCTATAAAAAAAGACCGCTTCATTAGCCACTCGTCCTTCAAAAGAGATACTCATGCGGAAAATACTTGCAGTGAAAGTTGCCGTCGCCTACGTGTCCAACAATCGACCCCCGAAGACCGCTCTTGCGCAGATCCTCTTTCGTCTCGTCAATCAGCTCCGGCAGCCTGCTCATCGGCACCGCCACGTCCCCCGTCCACACGCGGTCCCCCGGCTTCATGACCGCCATGGTGCTCCAGAGCGCCTCTTTGCGTGCGCTCCACAGCTCGTCCTGCTCCTGCTGGCTCCGCGCAAACTCAAACGTCTTGGAGCCTGCCTGCCTGGCCAGCGCCTGCACCGTCGCCACCTGCTCCTTGACGCCCGCTGGCGTGCCCGCAAACTTGAAGAACAGCGTCGGCGCCTCGGTCCACGCGCGCGACGTCGTGCCCGCCTCGTTGATGAAGCGCATCTGGTTGTCGTCGAGGATTTCAATGGCGGCGATTGGCACGCCGCGGCCCACGACCTGCGCGACGCAGCGTGCTGCATGGCCGATGGTGGGAAACGTGCCGACGGCGACGCTCGTCGACTCGGGCTTGACCGTGACCTTGAGCGTCGCCTCGGTCACGAGCCCCAGGGTCCCCTCGGAGCCGATGAAGAGCTTGGTGAGGTCGTAGCCGGCGGAGCTCTTGCGCGGGCGCTGGCGCGTCCTGATGACGGTCCCATCCGCCAGCACCACCGTCAGGCTCAGCACCCACTCTCGCATGGTGCCGTAGCGGTATGCGTTTGTGCCGCTGCACCCCGTGCCGACCATGCCGCCAATCATGGCGCCCGGGCCCGGGTCCGGCGGGAAGAACAAGCCGTCCTGGGCCAGCGTCTCGTTGAGCCGCTCCCACCCGACCGCGGGCTGCACCACCACGTCGAGGTCCTCCTTGTGCAGCCGCACAATCTTGTCCATGCGACGAAAGTCAACCGACACGCCCTTGCGCGTCGGCGTAAAGTGGCCCTCGAGGCTCGTACCGCCGCTGTACCCCACGACGGGGATGCGGCGCAGGTGGCAAATCTTCATAATCTCGGCCACCTCCTCCGTCGAGCTCGGAAACACGACGCAAAACGGCCGCTCGTCCGTCTTGGCCCGGTATGAGGACCAGTCGGACATCGTGTGCTGCTCTAGGTCCGCTTCGAGCGTGCTGACGTGGTCCTTGCCGAGGACGCGCACAAAGTCGGCCCACGCCGCCTGCATGTTCTCGAGCTTGGTGTTGTGCAAGGGAACCTTGGACTTAGGTAGCGGAAGTGTCGATGAGGGCTCGGGCTCGCGTGGCCAGTACGTTCCCAGCCAGTACGCGACGCCAACGCTCGAAAGAAAGACTTTTTCCATGTTAGTGTGCATCACCAGATGGGGTAGACCACCACTCAGAGGGGGGAGGGGGTAATTACAAAAGGTAATCATCCAATTTCTCGCGGGATCCGTGGTATTGCGCCACTGCTCGTACTGCGCTCGCTGCTCGCGCTCTCGACGCAGACGCGCGCCGATGCTGCCCATGACCTGACCCTGGAACGACCGGCCCAGCTTGGCCGAGTTGCCCTCCCGCGGAGGCTTGGGGTGTTCCGGCTCAATTTGCATGCTGTACCAGCGCGCGACGACCACAGGCGAACGGCCCACGGCTGTGCTGCGCAGCTGTAACTGCTGGCGGGCGCTTTGCAGCGCGACGCCGCCTCGCAGATGCGCCATTGATGTGGGTGGAGGCTGGTCGTCTTCGAGATTGAATGTTGGGGGAGCAAGAGGGAGGCGGGGGAGGATTCGAGTCGGTGCGAGCGAATACGGGTTGTCGGAAAGAAGAGTAGGGGAAGAGACCCCAGCAATCTTTTTGAGACGCTCTCGATGGCCCGACGAGTGCGGAGCAGGGCAGATGAATTGGCCGAATAATGGATTCGAGATGGTGGATGAAGGGGACTTTTTTTTCTGTAGCGTTTGCTGAGCTGCACTTCCAGACTGCAGAGTGGAGTCCGGCCCGGACAGCGATTTCGGTGTTCCACCACCGCCTATGGTCGCTCAGTACTGGCACGACCACGGAATCTGGGGACTAGAATTACGTCTTAGTTGCACCATTTCTACAAAGCCGATCAGAATGTCCATTAAGAGAAGACTTCGCAGGTGGGACATGTGGATTCTGGCCAGCCCGCGCCTGCGGTCTTGTTCCCCCGCCTATGGTCTCCATGCACCAACACTGGCGTGGAATCTAGGTAGTATTTAGATGTACGCTTTCTATTGGCACTATTACTACAATACCACGGAAAAGCAATCGGCTTCGTGGAATACCAAAACATCTCCTCTAACGCAGTGTAGTTGGGACAGAATAGGGTTGACGCATTTCCATCACATGGACAAGCGGGGGAAGCCAGCTTCCACAACCCATGCTTCCAATGTAGAATGCATCATGTCATGTATCCTTCCACACAAGTTTCACATTGAATGTAGGCGAGGCCCCTTGCATGTGTGCCAGATAGGCGGCCAGCTCCTGCTCATGCTCAATCTGCAGTGGCAGCTCTCCACCCTTGCCATCCTTGATAACGCCCTCGACGCGGATGCACGCGGCGCCGGGAAACCGGGCCACGGCCGCCTCCCGCAGCTCCTGCACCGAGTGAGAGCCCAGCGTGGCCACCCATAGGTTCATCCCGGTTATAAAGCTCGACGACGGGTGCAGCCGCAGATAAACAGCGCAAGCCGGCCCGTCGGGCCCAGCTCCTCCTCCCCCTCCTCCTCCTCCGCGAGAAGACGTGGACGGCGGCTGAGGATACATCTGCCGCGAAGCACTGGCGATAGAGGCAGATGATGCTGCCGCGACTGCTGCCGCACTGTAGAATGGCTGGTGGTGGTGACCCAGGAATGTTGCCTGGCTGCCCGGCGAGAGGAGCAGCCCTGGGCCCATGTCCGCTGAGCTCAGCTGCATGGCGGCGTTCATGGTGCCCAAAACACCGCGCCCCGATTGCTGTGTCCCATCAACCGTCAGGGAGGATGCCTGTGACAAGGTCAGGGGCATGTGTATGGCGTCGCTGCCGGGGCTGTCAAATGTCATCTGCGGAACCTCGGACAAGTCGTCGAAATTACTTCCTGCCAGGCTCTCCGCTAGCTCCATCTGGCCAGGCACCGTATTTGGCGAGCTATGCGTCGTGCTGCTCACTGCCTGCATTTCTCGTCGATGGCTGCTTCTACTGGCCCCAGCCAGGGACTGCCTCGATCTGCGCTGATCTCGTAACCGCTTCATCACATCGCTCGCGACCATCTCGAGCGCACGCATCTTGGCCTTTGCTTCTTCTGTCCCAGACACATTCTCTAGGATCGCCTGCACGACCGGCACCCGCTGACCCCATTGCTGCTTGAGACCCTCCCACTGCTGCGGTGTGGCATCCGACTTGCTCACGAATCGCGCTTCTGACAGCACGGTGTGCAGCGCAGCGCGCATGTCGCGCGATTCGGTTGGATTGATACCGAGCACAGCCTTGGCTTCGCCGAGCGTCATCCGCGTCTCGAGCGTGCGCAGTCGTTTGGTGACATCGGTGCAGATGACGTCGAGAGCGAGCTGTCGTTGATCAAAGCTATGAGTGCTGCCGCCGAGATCGCTGCCGGTCACGGTACTGTTGACCCAGAGCATGCGCTGCAGAGCAAGAGAGCTGCCAATGAGACGCTGTTTTGCTGCCGCCCAGCGCTCCGGCCCTGCTTCTGTCTTGCGTGAGAGGCTGTCTTCGTGACATATCTGCTTAAAATTGGTCCGCAATGTACGGTATGTGGCCGTATCGAGGCTGAGTATATCGCGAGCTTCGTCAATGGTCATTTCGGAAGGGAAACGGTTGTTGCCGCTGGCTGTTGTCGACTGCATATCTTGTCCACTCTGCCGTCCGCGGCGCCGTGACCGACTCCCACCGCGGGCCGTCACGAGCGTGCCATTACCACTGTCACTTTCCTGCATAGTCATGTCGTTATTATCGTGTGGGGTAGCGGCGGAATATCCAATATCAATATGTTCCCCGCGTTCCTCGCTATCGTCGTCAGTGCCATCGTCGTTTTCGTTGTGCCCGCTGTCCAGTAGGACCGGAGTCGCGTCCACGGTCGAGTTGGGAACGCGCAGAAGCCATCGATTCTTGGTGCGCACCCGCATGAGCTCGCGCGGCTTTATGTCGTAGCCGTCTTCCTCGTTGAGGATGCGGAGCATTTCCCGCTGAGCTAGGTTCCTCTCCCAAAGTTCCTTGATGCGGGCGACCAGGCGGTCATTCTTGTGTGCCGGCCTCTGCTTGGCTGGAAAATTCCAACGACGAAATTGTGTCTGAAAGGCTCGCTTGCTGCAGAAGAATGGAGCGTCTTCGGAGTGAAAGGGAGAGCAAAGCATTCACGTGAAGTACAGAGTGAACGGCTTGTGTGCTTGCTTGTCCCTCCCGCCCCAAATAACGCCCCGTTTGTGTAAGTCAAGGCAATAGGTAAAAGACGTGACGAAAATGGTAGAGCGTATGTGAAAAGTATGCCTGAGAAAATTGACAACAAGGCGAAGATGCTACGGACGAGGGCATGGGGGCAGTTCATGACTGGCACGAACACTGGAAGCCTCGCTCATTCAATCGTGGCACTCATACGAGTGGCACGGCGCTTCAAAGGCACCATGCAAATGTTTGTCATAATGATAGTCCCCTTCTCCCCCTCTTTGGGCTGACTGCGTGTTTCTCGGCGTGTATGAGTCACTCACCTAGGGCAAAACTCGTGGGCGGCCTTTAGGTATTCCATGATGTCCTCGAGGGACCGGCCCTCTTGGATATATAGCTGATAACATGTTTCTTGGTGTGTGTCCCAGTCATAGACCATGATCCAGAGCAAGATGCATCGCCACTGCTATCTCGCTTGATAGATGTCTCTGAAACCTTTGATGAGATGGCATGTTAATTGGAGCTTTCCTCAGCTGGTGGAGATTTCCAGCGCGGCCCCAGGATCCTGCAGCTGGGGCTGTTTGCTCCATACAGTTCTAACTGAATCACACACTGTGTATGGGCACTGTGCACTTATACCCGGATGATGTGGAATGGGAAGAGAACGAGAGGGTGCGACGAACGTCACAGAAAGAAATGTTTCCAGGAGGCTCAGTAAATCTCCTTGATCTGAAAAGTCTGGAACCTGCAATCCCCTATCTTGACATCAAGGTTGATGCATGCGCCACGACCAATGATTGCGACAGCTAGCCCATGCCGAACCTCGGCTGTATGCTAGCTTTCGGCGCCAGACAGCTCCGCAACCCGAGCAACCTCAACACAAATTATATCCAACCTGTGATTCTTCTCCCCTTACTCAACTACACACTTCTTCCCTCTTCAGTATACCAGCGTTACTCGGCTGCATCACACCCGCAACCATGGCGCCCTCATTCCCCGACAGCTACAACACATTGTCCCTGCCCGACATCTCGCTGTCGCACCACCCCGAGACGTCGCCTACGGTGACGCCCGTCATCATCGTGCGCCTCAACCGTCCCGAGTCGCGCCACGCCTACACCGACACCATGGGCGCGTCGCTCGTGACGGCCTACGGGCTGCTCTCCGAGGACCCGCGCGTGCGCGCCATTGTCCTCACCTCGGCTGACACCACCAACAAGTTCTTTTGCGCGGGCATGGACTTCAACGTGACCGCGCAGCGCGTCGAGGACCCGCTGCTGTACCGGGATTCGGGCGGCACCGTGTCGATTGCGATGCACCGGTGCCAGAAGCCCATCGTGGCGGCCGTCAACGGCTCGGCCGTCGGCATTGGCATGACCATGACGCTGCCGGCGACGGTGCGCGTCGCCAGCAGCCAGGCCAAGTGCGGCTTCGTCTTTGCGCAGCGCGGCTTCTGCATGGAGGCCTGCAGCAGCTTCTTCCTGCCGCGCCTCATCGGCACGTCAAAGGCCATGCACCTCGTCAGCACCGGCGCCGTGTACCCGGCCACGCACCGACTGTTTGACGACCTCTTCAGCGAGGTCGTCGAGCCGGCGCAGGTACTGCCCACCGCGCTCAAGATTGCCGAGGGCATGGCGCAAAACTGCAGCATCGTCTCCACCCAGGTCATGAAGGACATGATGTACACGGGGCCCAAGTCGCCCGAGGAGGCGCACCTCCTTGAGAGCAAGATCTTTTACAGCCTCACGTGCCCCAACACCGACTCGGCCGAGGGTGTGCAGAGCTTCCTGCAAAAGAGGCCGCCCAAGTTTACGGGCACGATGCAGAACCAACGGCCTTTTGGATATCCGTGGTGGTCCAATCTCGACGTACGTCCCAAGATCTAGCCGTACATGTAGTTTTACTGTACAAATATAAAAGTCACGGCGTTCCAAGTGGCAAGTAGACCAAGTGCAGTGCTGAGAACATCATGTTGTGTTTGTATCTGACTCTTCATCCGAGATCCTGAAAACCCCATGATGCTAAACCTCGTGTCCACGCATCCGCGTGTTGTCCGTATAAGGCACCCGAAACACACAAGAATGGAAAAATAATTTAGCCCCGTACGCCAAACCAAAGTGACAACAAATGCGAAATGCTAAACATATCCTTCATAAACGCCACGCATCGATTGGGTTGAGGGAATCAAATGTACAGTATAGGGGGGCCGTTGAAAAAAGCATAAGAATTGCAACGCTAAGGTAGACCAGAATGCAGAAAAAGTATATAGAAGTGCAAGAGTGAGAAACGACTCGGGTGATTTTTTTTTACTCCTTTCAAGCAGGACCATTTATAGGAGAGACAAATGCGTCCCCATGGTCTGTTGTGTGTCGTCCGAACCAGAGGTTGGGCACGATAGGTGGGTTATGGCGGTTCCATGGCGCGTATGTGAGGATTTGGTGGCATGAAGCAGTGACCGTGGCCATGCGAGGTGAGCAGGTTAGATGGTCGGTTGTTAGATGCCTGCTACCATCTCGGGATGAAGAAGGATGTCTCGGAATGGGCGGCTCCTAGTGCCTACCCAGTCTGAGCAACCGAGTTCTGAGCCAGAGCATAAAGGCGGTCCAGGCGCCGTTGGTCTTGTGCTTGGCGCCCTTGCGACGCTGTGGTCGCTGAAACTGGACTTCATCGGCCCTGGCAGGAGTCTGGCCGGCAGTGACATCATCGTAGGCACCAGTGTTGGTAAATCCGGGCTTCTCATGAGAATACTCGTTGGTGACGTGGCTGGCAGCATAGCGGCTGCTGGTGTCGGACGACTTGGCTGTGCATGTAGAGCCAGAAGTGCTCTTGCGAATCTTGGCGCGATCACGAGTTTGGTCGGCACGCTCACGACGGCGCAGCTGCTTTTGAGCAAGCTTTTCCTCTTTGGCCTTTTCCTTTTCCTGAAACTTGCGACGAGCCTCGCGAACCTGCTCCTGGTGCGTGCGGGTGTCGACCTCGCTGCGAGATCGCAGGCGAAAACCGCTAATGTCGAGAGAGCTACGTAGAGGCGACAAGGGCGATGAGGATGTAGGGGTCCCAGAAGAGGAGATGGAAGTTGACATGGGCGGCATCTGATGAGAAATGGAGGAAAGGCCAGAATCATGGGGTGTTGATTCGGGCATGTACACGGCAGTGGCTACAGAGTTGGAGCGGCTGGTGGGAATCTGCCTAGGCGTGTGGCTGCCGTCTGACAGGGTCAGGGAGGGGTGGGATTCGTCCAGCGAGGGTCCACGGAAGCGAGAAGGCGGCGAAAAGGTGGCTGATCTGGTGAGGGAAGTGGTGCGAGGAGGCAGATTCGTAGAGGAGGAGGTGGGGGTTGGGATGAGGTCGTCGTGTTCGGTGATTCTGGAGGCATACTCGCGGGAAACTGGTGCGGATGCGTCGATGGAAGCGATGGAGTTGGCGTAAGACAGAGAAGGCGTGGCGGTCCTGGGAGTTTGCTGGAATGGGTGCACAAAGGTTCCGTTGCGGGCGCTGACGTTTGTGGCAATGGACGAGGTATGCGAGGTGCCACTGGCTGATCGCATGTGGGAGTACTTGTTTTTGGAGCGCCAAGTAGGGTACTCGAGGGATGCCGAAGTTGAAAAGCTCACATCGCGGGATCGAAAAGCATCAGCAGCGGTCGTGGCGGCAGCAGAGACGTCGTAGGCGCCCGAGTGGTGGTAAGGAAGCGTGGTGGTGGCGGCATCAGCGTAGCTGCAGTCATATTCGGCAGAGGGGCGGATGAGGGGGGAGGGTAGGTCGTCCCAGGCGGGATCGAGATCCAAGGAGCCTCTGTCGGAGGTGGAGTGCGAGTTGAGTTTTTTCAGAATGGGCTTGACAATGGTGCGGCCACGGAATTTGGACGAGTGCGTCGAGTCGTGGGAGATGCCAGGGGTGGCTTTTTGTTTGGTGAGGGATGCCATGGCGGCTGGCTAGATTGCAGATCTGCGTCGTCGTCGTGGTTGTAGTGGTGGTGTTGCCGCTACCAGTGACCAGTCGCGTGGGATGGTATTGGCGATGATGGGCACGCCAAGCCAGCGGCAGCTGACAGCGGAAGCGTTGTATGTTGGAGAGGGGTTTAGAGAGATTCCATGACAAGATTGAACAGCTTCGAGCGAGCAGAAATATACTCTAGCAAGCGGGCAGGACCCAGGGTATATCTACTGAGTTGAGAGGCGAAAAGGCGAGTCCAGGCGGGCCGTTGTTGTTGTTGTCGCAGCTGCGTGATGCGGTGTGGTTGCAGGAGTGCAGCAGCGCAGGTGGATAGGTAGCCTGATTGCAGGTCACTGCAGAAACGACAAAATGTATCCAAAAGTCTGTTGGGCGATTCGAAGCGACGCGGAGGAAGAAGAGGAGGGGAAAGAGCAGGAAAAAGAAAGAGGAAGAAGATGGTCGAGGAAGAGGGAAAATAAAAATAAAAAGATGACGAGGAATAAGCTCAGGAGGCGTAGGCGGCGGGCTGGAGAGACAACCTAGAATCCGCCGACGAGGCACGAGGGAGAGGCGAAGCTGCAAAGCTGCAAAGCCGCAAAGGCAAATGGGATTCGAAATGGGCAAGATTGGAACAAAGAGGGGCTCAACCTAGGCCATTTTGGGATTATATGGGTACATTTCATAATTATTTTACTCCAGATGTTCGAACCTACCATCCACCTTGCTAGGTACCCACCTAGCGTACTAGCGTGCTAGCGTGCCAGGCACGCTAAGGGTCTGCTCTTTTTTGGTCAAGGATGGCGCTATAACTTTGCATTTATCCAGTTACACCCGCTAAAGATACAGCGGCATTTTCCCATCAGTCCCATGCAAATCACCAGAAATGCCGCGTTCCAGGGTGCCATCTACTCATTTGCCTTGGAACATTTTTACTGGTACGGGGAGACTATCGTCTCTCATCCTAGATTCCTAGACATGCCGGATGGTCCGGACATCAGACCCGATATGGTACATGTCCAGAAAACTTGGGTCCTCGACCTAACTATTCGTACGAACCGGCAAATCGGCTGACAGCAGCTCCTGCACCTCTCTGCCTTGAGCCACTCTGCATACGAATCCTTGGGATGAAGAAAAATACCTACAGCTACACCCAGGCTTGGCCGTCTACCAAGTCCTACTAGTGGCTGTGGCAATGTCCGTCGCGCTCTTGTCTGCCTAGCGTTGTACTGGATGATACACCCATACTCTGCAAGTGAGATTAATAGGGAGAGTCAAAAGGCGGAGATGAAAGTCTTGATAAAAGAAGCAATAACTATTTAATTAGCGGCCCTGTCAGAAAATGAAGAGATGGCTCCTGCGTCACCGCGAGATGAATAGTGGGATGCCAGCCGGGGACGGCGACAAGGGGGCCATGGAAATTGTAATACAGTGAACTGAACGGAGATTCAGACGGTCACTGGTCGCCAAAAAGGCCGACGCGACAAAAAAGATCGCGTCAAATCAAAAAGAGTGGCTTTTTTCGTCGTGTCTATTAATAAGTATTAATGACTGATTCCGTTGATGGCTGTCGCTAGCTGAAATTACAAGGAGTCGACGCTCAGCCTCAGGCCACAGCCACCTCGCACACGCCAACAGGTAAATAGTTATCCAAAAACCTCCTCTTGTCTACTGTCGGTTCCTCTAAGCTCTGTTCCGTTATCTTCTTCCCCATAGTTTGCATCACTGGTCACGCTACCATCAAGACTCCCCGCTTTGTGTCACGGTTGATGCGTCACCCCAAGGTAGTACAGCCACCAGCGTCTGCCCGGGGGGG
>JAPFSE010000064.1:12500-15508 GCA_030777785.1 Beauveria caledonica | reverse complement strand
CCCCCCCCCCCCCCCCGCTTCTCCTGCAGAATGCCAGCATCACCAACCAACCAAACATACGCACACATCATGACTCTGGTTCAACGTCAAGATGCAATCATCTGCGCAACATGCAAACGCTGCCTTGCCTCCACCTCGCTGCATTCTCGCTCTCGTCGCTGTCTTGTCTGCTCATCACCTGGGCAAGCCTACGTACATGCCCATCATAGGTCCAACACATAACACTCGTCCCGCCGTCTTGTCGACGTCTCCTATGTCTCGAGTAATATCAGCATCGTCAATCAATACTGTGTAGCTGGCGACGCCCAGCGCCACCACACTAATGACTACCAACTTCAAGTATGTGCGCGCGGCCCCCCACCCTCCCTTCCATCTAACCTGTTTATCTGACCAGTGACCACACAGAAGTTAGAACCCGTTCGTTCTGCCTCCGTGACAGTGCCAAGCTGAAACTTGCAAAGCCTCGTCCGCCTCGTCCACCTTAAGCAACACCGAGTTGCCTATCGGGCCATTTCTGCTTGTGGCATCCCGCCCACAGCCACAAAAGGCGTCTCCGTGTGCTGCGGCGGCGACGCCCACACACAGACACGCACAGCGCAGCCTGCAGCATGCATGCGCCGTCAGCAGCTCCTAGATACTGTGAGATGGGATCCAAAAAACAGCAGCAGCAGCAGCAGTTATTTAGTCGGTCCTGCATAAGAGCGTGGTGCAGGTGCTCAGCTCCGGACTGCCAACCGGTCTTGGCCTCAACCCACCCTTGCATCCATCATGACGATCCGCTTCGGAACGCCCGGTTACTCACCCCTCAATGACATGCGCGGAAAAAATGTCTGCCCCTCTTGCCTGTGCAAGTCACATCTCTTCTGATAACTGTGCACGAGAATGGATAAAGGGAAAGAAATGGCCAAAAATGCCGCTCTTGAAACCTCGAGTCAAGGCGCTCAACCTCTGTACGTTTGGCTTGGCCAATGCGAATCAGCAGCGCAAGCCTACAACCTCTCAGCACAAACAGTGAAACGGCGCAATCGATCACAGCGCTTTAACACGATACACAATTTTTACAGTCCGCTTTTGCCTAACTAGAAAAACCAACCCCACAATCGCTGTTTGCCCGGCTGTTTTGGCTGTGCCAGCGCACCAGCTGGCATGGCTCGTGGCCGCCTCACTGCCAACTGCTTGGACTCCATCTTAGCCACGCCCGCCAATACCCAATATTTACCCTCGAATCCTCTTCTCACCCGGAAATGCCCAAGACCGCGTCCGTTGCTCGTCTCAGGCCACACCACGTGCGCCGTTTCACCCCCTTCGTGCGGAGAAAATGTTTTACTTGCCGATGAACGTGCGTACGCATCGGACGCCTTTTTCTACTCCGTTCTCCAGTGCATTTTCCGATCCATCGCGACAAAAGGATGTCGACCAATCCAACGACAGAAGAAAGAAAAAACGATTCGTCGGTGACGCCCAATTCAGGACAAGAACCTAACGAACCTCTGTTGCTCCTCGCCTACCATTGGTCGCGCTGGTCACACCAAAACCTCTTGGTCCTGTGGCTAGCGTCGCGCGCGTTGGCTCGTCTTGGCCACTTGGCTGCTCGGTGCATGCGACAGACTAATCTGCATTTTCAAGCCAATAAGCTAGCTTTGATCTAAGGCAGTCGCCGAGGGTCATGATAACCATTGGGCTGCATTGACGATCTGTAAGTTTGGGTGGTGCTCCCAATGGCGCAGGGCAAGTCTCTCGACACAAACTGGCCGCGGTTTGGCGTGGGCTCCGTGATGACCATGAGAGATGCCGGGCTGGATCCGCGCGAGCTGCTACCACTCGTGCCCGCCACGGACCATACTGATACCGGGCTGTTCCCAGGCGATCCTGACTGATTTCTCTTTGATCGCACGCGGTGTTTTTCGCTCACAAACTTGAGAGCCTTCTCGAAGCCGGGGCATTCTACACTATATCTTATGCCTGCCCGGCTTAGCAGATATTTACGCGCGGGTAAGGATGAGAGACTTACAGTTGCCATATTCTGGCTTGGCTTCGTCACAATTGACTCTTCTCCTGCGGCACAGCTGACAAGCCGTACTGCGCGGTATGCCTACCATTGCTTTGGCATTGTACTCCTCGATTTGTCGTAGACGTAGATGGTGTCGAGATGAAGTCGCAATTGCGAGGTGCGGTCGACCAGCTCCCAGTACGGACCTCTGGAGCCCCATATAAAAGAGAAACAAAAGGACAAAACGTAGGTAGAGGGCATGATCCACTGCTCTCAAAAGTGTCTTGGTTAACATACCTTGATATTAAGGACGACGACGACGACTACGACAAAATTCGTGCCGTTCGAGAGAGTTGCATTCGAATAGACTTGGTGGCTATATCAACACTGAAGTAGAAGGTTGCTCTTAGTCTTCTGCGCAAAAGAAGGCGGGCTGCGGGAAACGCGACGACGGCGAGACGATCAATGCTTCATTGGATCCGGCTGGCAATGGCACGTTAGATTGTCAAATGATGTTTGAAAAAAGCCATACCGAGAACATACTCGACGGAAAGTTCAAAATTGATATACGGTGGGATGGAGCGCGGGAGCCCAACCATTGAAAAGTAGAGCGAGCCAACTTGGCCGGTAGAGTGACGATTGTTCCTTGGCAGAACCGTGAGACCGTGAAGATTTGACTTGGAAGCACTTGGATTGTTGATATTTGGAACGAACAATCTCCTTCGTGTATTCTTTGGACGAGTATTGATGTTGATCACCTGGTCTATTTAAGTTCGAATCAGATGCATGAAATTTCACAATGAAACATACCGTAACCACGTTCCTGAATCCTATTTCAAGAATTTTACCCAAGGGTATAGTATGGGAGACTGTGTTCAGCAACCATATCGCATATGATAATTGCAGTGGCTGGCGATATCCTCGTGGTACTGAATCCTTACAATGGAGGACGTTATAGACTATATATCCTAGGTCGGCGTAGTTCTTCGATTCGGAAGTGAAGACTTTACTTACTGAA
>JAPFSE010000064.1:0-10000 GCA_030777785.1 Beauveria caledonica | reverse complement strand
GCGCTCCGCCGCGCCCGTCACTTCCCGTTAGAGCGCCAGCCCAGCGGAAAAGTCAGCTTTCACGACCTTGTGGCTGCATGCGCTAGATTCCACACCGAGGACAGGCTGTATAACCCCTTGAACAAGCTGTGCTTCGACGCTCTCGACGTAATGCGTGCCTTTGACCCCAACGTGTGCAGCTGTGTTGACTGGGCCGAGAATGCGGCGCCATACGCCGGCTGGCCGTCATGGCGCCAGTTTGCCTGGTCACTCGCGGCGGCGCCAGCGAGTCCTGGACGTCGACAACTCCAGGGCGGATACTTTGGCAAGCAGGGACGATGCCTGGGCAGACAGCATGGCTTCACATCGCAATACGCCATGGGCACGTACGATGTCGATATTCTCTGCTGCCCTGATAATCCCAAACTGCTCATTGTCTGGGCAGAGTTCCGAAGCGAGCTCAACAGCCCGGTGGATCCTGCCTGGCGATGCAACTTGTCCTGGGAGTCGTGCAAATGCGACATTGATGAAGCAATGCGCGGCATTACTTGGTGCTCCGATCCCAAATGCGCTGTAAGCCGCGAAGGCAGATCCCAGCACCAGTCCCTGATAGAGCTCCAGTGGAAATATAACCTATAGTCGAAAGGATGAGTTATCGAATTAGTAGTAGAGGTTTCCTGTGGTTTTTATCTCTGTCGGCCGCCGGCGCGTGCCTCTTTTGGTTGCAGTCTCGCTATGGAGGCAAGAGCTCTGCAGGCTGAACACGGACAAAGACAACAACAGATTTCATTAGCAGAATGACAGATCCCAAAAAGAGAAAAAAAACATTAATAAGATGGCCGATAGAGTGAGCCTGGAAATAAATCCCTTTAAAGTATATATAATTCTATAATTTATATAACGTTCCTTTTGGCCAGAGCTCGTGACCGAGGGATACCTCGGGGCTGAAGACAACGTTGACGCGAAACGGCTTTGTCTTTTCAACCTCGCTACAACAGCTGATATATTTGTTGACAATTCTGTGTTTGATAATCCATATGCAATCACTAGCATTGGCTGGTGAAGCGATAGCCAAAAGTACTACTTTGTCTTCAACAAGCGCTGCCCATTAACATTTACGTGTCTTGTAAATGAACCGAAACGGGATTGTCGAACTCTTAGCTGAAGAAAAGAGCGACAAGTTTGTTGACTATTACCAGAAGACATATTCCAAGCTCCTGCTCAGCACGAATGAGTTAAACGAGTTTCTGTGGGCCAGCGAAAGGGACAATCGGACCACATCCATCTATTTGATCTGAATGATGGGAGACTAAAGTGTTATATTACAAGGGGAGAATGGAATGTGCACTCCATTGACCATGTTGATCTGAAGAAACGAAATCCGTCGATTCGCGTATGGGTATTATGCTAGGCCAAGACCCGTGATATGCACATCTCGTCTCCGTCAATTTCGATGGCTCTATGCTGCAAGTAATTACTGAAGGCGACTGGTCGCATACTTGTCAATGGGGGACTGGAGAGGACGCAGCTGAATCTTGATAGATTCTGTGAAGACAAAAACACCATCGCTGGAGCGAAAAGGGACCCCAGCCGTAGACGCAGTCCGTCTTGCGTCGCATTACACGCTACCATGTCGACGATCCCGTCGCCGTTCGATATTCCCGTCGCCGCTCGATATTCCCGTCGCGTCGATCCGCGCGCTCACATTTACGCCATGATACGACCCTTCCCAGGCCCCAGCATGACATCAACTATACCACACTGTCCACCTTCTGTCATGCTTGACTTCGACTCGCACGCGCCGCAAAAATACCTTTGCCGCGTCCTCGCTCAACCCGCCTGATGACCCCGGCCGTTCTTGCACGTCTCAATCGGCGCCCTTGACGCATCCGGTTACTAGGCGGTGCTTCTCCTCGGCCTGGCCTCCCCGCCATCGGCAAGGACCTGCACATCGACGGCCGCACCGAAAACAAATTGTTTTGCGATTTTTTTGCACCAAATGCCAGATAAGAATGGTGACGATCCCCCGCTGTTGAGGTGGCCCGGGCGAGCTACACGAGTTTGCGCTGCAGAACGCCATGGGCGTGTACGATACGAAAGAAGAGTAGACAATATAATATATAAGATCCCATCTTTACTTGACTTCTTCTTTAGATATAACCAATTACCTCAAATCAACTTCCACTTGAACTCGTAAACTTGCACCGAGAATCAGATATTTTCGCTTCCATTGTGGTTTCTGTGCAACTGAGTTACGCACTGTAGTTGAATGGTCTCACCCAAACACCTTAAACGGCCGGGATCAGTTCCTTTCAAGACATTTCCCATAATAGCCCGAGTACGATATCGATACAAGACATTTCCCTTGGTATTAAGACATTTCCCTTGGTATCAAGACATTTTCCCTTGGCGTCAAGACATTTTCCCTTGGCATTGTCTTCTGGAGCGTCAAAGGAAGAGACATGGAAGGTGTTGACCGCCCGATCTGAACACTTTCAAGGCCTGTACTACTATTTCAATGTCTCAAAGCGTCTTTCAAACCTTTTTTTTTTTGTAGCGGCACTTCTCCCGCAGCTTCCCTTCGCATAACACGTCGTTCAATGCAGCCTACCGACTGCTGGCCGTTGACAGACCGCGGTTCGCGCCCGCTAGCCGACGCGGACAAGCCGATGCAGCATATCCATTGACATCAAGCCACCCCTCGCGCACTGGTCATGGATGTGTTACCACGGGCGGAAGCTTATTGAATGCTTACCAGGGTGCTCTTACGCATCACAGGGTGTACAGCCGAAGCCACGCGCTGGAATTTGTTAATCCCCGGCCCTGCGCCCTCAGCTGCATCTTCCGATGCAAAGTGCTCATGTCGACACATCCTACTTACTGGTAGTACCACGACTCTGTGACTTGGCGAATGGTAGCTGTCAAACATGGAATTTCCCGCCAAGTGCCACTATAAATATTGCCTTGCCATGTGCCTTGGCCAATTGCGAAGCTTGTCCGACTACGCGCCTGTCTCCCGGCCAGGCTACCTCTCCCGCCGCATGTATTACCAATAACCTCCTCCTAGCAGAGGAACTGATATTGGAAGGTGTGCTAATGATTGGCCATTCCGGTTGCAGGGGCCATCTCTGTTGCCGGAGATGCTATCCAATAATAGTACCATTATGCATTGGTGTCAGGCCGGCACAAAGGCCCGTTTGCCTTGCGAGGCAAAGGAATCGAAGAAAGGGTAGGTAGGTAGCATCGGAGCATACGTGGCCGAGTTAGCAGTCGACGTTCTGAGGGTCTTTCGATTCAGCGCAAAGGCCAAAGATGGCGCTATTCTCCGCATGAAGCATGCATGGATCCCATTGACCGCGTATCACATGAGAGTCCGTCGCCGCCTCTCGTTGCAGCGACAGATGGGCTCGCCTGTTGAGGATCCATCTTGGCCATGGATATCCACAAGAAAAATGGCAGCGGCGTCGGAAAGTCAGCCCACATTAGCAAAACGGCCGTCAATCGAGTGATGTTTGTACTATCCCTGATAAAAGATATGTTCTTTTCTGATGTGGCGTGTTGGATCAAAACATGTTGGACGTTTGCCAGAGGGGTAAATCGGGAGGGATCTTGATCCACTGTCCGTGCAGGCAAAACTTGTGCAACCCCGAAAAATGCTTGTCTCCAGATTGCCAGCATGTTATTTATTAGCTTGTCGTCTCGTGTGTCACCTACCCTACCGCCATCATGGGTCTGGGGACAGTTGTGCTGCAAGGCGCCTTGACATCCAGCCTCTGGAAACAACAAGCCAAGTCAATTGATCAAGGGGTGGACAATTTCCGGGTTATTCGTCGAAATTACCTGGGCACATGTGTTGGCAAAAAAAAGCCTTCATCTGTGGCAGTACATAATAGTTAGCGCTGCCAGTTGGTATCACAGATACTGCACTGGCCAGCCGGCCGTGCACTTACATCCAACAACACCCTGATCATTTCTAGAAAGAGAAGGCAGGCCAATCTGCGACGTGCTTAATCTGTGATCAAGTGTTTTGCGAAATCTGCCCGTCAGCAGTGCATGCTCAGCTTTATCCGAGCATTGTATCGTATCGCCCAGAACGTACAGTAGCCACGCTAGCACGTGAATGTGACGTCGCCTCAAACACCTCAGATTTTTCTGTTAAAGAAAAATCAGCCCGTTCAATGCTAACGACTTGTCATTGGGGAGGGTTCGAAACATAATTGATGACACACTCCGAGTAAATCAGAAAGCTGGTACAGTAAGAATGCGTCGTACTGTGAGTGATATTCTTGTGGATATCCTTACTTGCCAGATAACTCAGTGGAATGGGCCCTTCCTTGTCTTGGCTAGCCATCTCCAATTGGAGTAGGTACATATGAAAAGAGACGCCTGCCAAAAGCGTTTCGAGCACGAATTCTGCTTGTCAAGCAAAGACGCGGCCCATCTCGTTCAAAAGTCCTCTCTGACTTGAAAGTTAGATGACCATGGTGGGCCTCTCCACCTGCCCCAAGACAAAGACCAGCGCAACACGCGAGGCCCGGTAACGAACAACTAGCCAAGCACAGCAACAAGAGTTCATCATAACAAACGCCCAACACAGCCATTTGGCCAACTTGAACGAGGTGCATTCAGTAGCGCAGCTCACCGTCAACCCCTGCACCAAGAGCGATCTCCACCTGCGAAAGGTTCCCGTGCCTCAAGGCTGTGGAACAATGCATACAAGGCTAGCGCCGACAAGAAACACCAGGTTTGCAACCGAGGCGAGCTACTGTTGACCGAGGGCATTGCGACAAGTCGCTTTCGACACTGGTGTGCATCTCCATCGCAGTCAACTTGGCTGACCTTTGCTCTCGGATAAGACCAGGGATATGGACCTTGTGAGGGATCATACCTGCAGGCATGATGGGGTATTGACAGCACAACGATCCAGTCTCCAGATGCCCCAATATGCAAGCTCTGGGGTGGGCGGCAGTCTGATGTGTGGCGAACAAAGCCATTGAGAGCAGCTCCACTGAGGAATCTGGTAGAAAACCTCCGTAGTCAGACACCCTCAGTCGACGGCGCATTATGCTAGCGCGCTACGGCCCGTCCTCACACTCCAAGAGCAGTTGGTACTTGGCTTGCATCTCGCCCTTCGCCAACCAGCACTATGACCCCACTGATCAGTGATGACAGGCCGCAGAGACCATGAGGATGCGGCTCTGGCAAATCCGAGACCAGAACAATGAAACTCTGCCCGTGCTTTCAGAGGGCTCATGTTGGATCGTAATAGCCAAGCGTCAGCAGACTCTGACTTTGTAGTAGTTGGTGTAGAAATCAAAGCCTGGCGAATCGTGTAGGCGTATGGGCAAGTTTTGGACAATTCGACGCCCACTGGGGTCAAATTGTGGCACCTTTCCCGTGTATTGCAAAAGCCCGACTGGGGATCGGTTTCTTCAGACTCGACTGATTGACATACAGCAGGCTAAAAAGGAATGAACTGGAGCCGGGCAAGGAAATAGTGGGATTTCGAGTCCAGTCAAGCGGCACTCGCCTATGGTACAGAGATGCAAGCTTTATCATAACCCCAATGTGCAAGAAGCTCGCGGTAATAGTGCCCGAAAGGACGAAGAATGAACACGCAAAGTACGTCGTGGTCTGGGGCGATTCAGTGTAAGCGAATGCCGTTGAGGCTCGCATGAGACCGGGGGTGGCTCGTCATTGGCGAGGGTCAGCGAAACATGCAGCAGTAACTACTAACGATTATCAACGTGACGCAGCTCGTGGCAGGACTTGCCAAGAGACAGCTGTAAAAGAATCAAGCAGCTTCGCAACTGCATTGAGCTGAAGATCGCAGAGAAACTGTCAAGGACAAAGTGTAGGACAAGAGACGGTGGTAGTCGGTAGCAGTGTATGACGAAAGGCGCAGGCGCAAGAGTAACAGTCGTCGCACAAGAGCCAAGGACCAAGGACGTCTGCGGGCCAAGAGGGGCGAGGCAAAGTCGAGGATGAAGACGGCTGAAGGCTGGACCCTGCTTGCCTGCTTATTTCTTTGCTGCTGACGGCAACCGGCAGGACCATGCTGGTCGGACGCCGATCCCCGAGGTGGAATTGTCCGGCATCGCGTGATTAGCTCGAGAGGCAACATGGGGCAGTGATAGGGCGGCGAAGATGATGAAGCGATTCGGTTCGGGTAGGCGCCCGAACCTGTAAAGAGGGCGCTTGGGCAGAGCCACACGCGAGGCCGAGACGGCAAGCAATCGAGAGGCCTGGTGTGTTGAAAGCCAACCAGGACAGCTCAAAGGCAGGCAGCTAGCGTTGAGGAAGCTGTTTGGAGAACTGGTCCTTGAGTGTCCCCCCCGCGCGCGCACTAGCAATCCTGGTCCATCGAGAATGCAAGGGTGCCAGGCGTGCCAAGAGTTGTTGGGTGGGATGCTTGGGGATGAGGAGAAGTCGAGAGTGTGGTCTGGAGTATCCGTATCATGGCAAACCTGGCAAGGATGCGATGCGTACTGATAGACGGGGGACGGGGAGTCGCAGTGTCTGTGGGCTTGCAAACACAAAGTGCAGGCAAGACAAGAGAGGCGGGCAGGCAAAGGCTGAGTGAAGAGGATACCATGGTGGTGGATAAAAAGTGAGCCGTGGGTAGAGAGACGGTTGGGGTAGTTAGTTGGTAAATCAGCGTCGAGATGGAGAGGTGTAGATGTAGAGAGAGCAGTGAAGACTCAAGAGGCGGAGGATGGTGGAGTAGCAGTGTTGACGGATGGATGGCACATGGTTGTCGGTTGATGGCTTGAGGCGATGGCTTGGGGTGATGGCTTGAGGCTTGAACTGACGAGTCCTGTACATGAAGGGTACGGATACCGTCAAGCCCGCTGTACTCGGTAGGTGGTTTTAGTGGACTCGTAGGGAGCTAAAAGCACCCTAAAAACACCGAGTTGAATGCTGATGGAGGAGACTTTGGAGACTCCACCTTTTAGTGGTTGTCAGTGGCTGTCGGTGGCTGTCAGTGGCTGGTTCCCACTGCAAGCGCCTGCATATGGCGCCTGCAGGTGATTACCTGTACCTGGGTCTTGGTGGTTGGCCGACGTAACACCACCTGTAATTTTGGAGAGTAGCGCTGGACATTGACTCGGATATCTACGACGTTGGCTGTGGCATGGGCGCAGCATCTTACGTACGTAGGCATCAAGGTACATATAAAAAAGGAATATTTATTGAAACACATCATGATATAGACATGTATGCCGACATCAAGACAACGTAAGCCTCTCGTCAGAATATCTGCATTATTGCCTACGAGCTGTCTCGTTCAACAACTACCTGGCACAAGCGTTATCCGTAGGTACCTAGGTAGGCAGGTTGTACAGCCCGGCCCTCTCTGTTTAGCGCTGGCATGGCAATGATCTATTAGCACGCTACCTAGAGGCTAGGTAGGCAGTCATCCGTTGGCACGTGGCAGGTGCTCCAATTGAAACGAACGAGAACAAAATAAATTTAAAACGGGAATTAAAAACAAAGTACCAACTTAAGCTGGGTAATTTGGTCCCTAAATTACTCCCTCTTACCTACCTAGGTAGTACCTAGATGCCTTTGTACGCACGTAACCGGCATCGTGCGAGCTTGAAAAAATAAACCCCCCCCCCCCCTTAAAAAGCCGCCCAGGTCCATCTCTGTCCTCTGCGATGCATCCATCCACTGCTCCTCCAGACGTGACATTGTACACATGCACTTGTCCATAACTAAATAGACCCTCTCTCTCTTCCCCATCTTCATGCATGCCAGTTATGGACCTAACTTATGGCTTGTACTCGAAAGCCCAGTCTTTTCTTATTTACTATCGGCACGCTTGACCTGCCTGGTCTGGCCACAATATGCACACACCCCAAGGTGTTCAAAACTTGCCTCTCAACCGCCAAGCTGCTGTCAAACTATATATCCCATTGCCCTCCAGACGTGATGCTCATCCCGCCGCGTCCTTTTAACCCGTTGACCTGTCCCTCTTCCCACATCATCCCTCTTTCTCGCCGTTTTCAATTGGCCTGGTGTGATTCCCGACATGGTTCTGCTCCTTTCAACGATAATCTAGCTCTTGCCGCCTCTTATTCCCTTGTCAGCCCTCTCCCCTCCCCGGTCACGGCCGTCTCTCGCTCTTCACGCTCGCTCTCTTGTTCCTCCAAGGCGCCAATTATTACCCTCGTTTGCCCTCTGCCTTTTGTCTGATTTAAAGAATCGCGCCCGAGTCAGAGAGTCACAGAGTCTATTTAAATCTCATCATCTTGCATCATTGCTTTGGTCCAGTCGCTTAACTCGCTACGACTCCTCACATCGCCCTGCCGTTTGCTATCCTACTAAATCCCTGCCAGGTTCGCTTATTGGCTCTGCAACAACAACAAACACTTTTGCAATCTTCTTTTTTCGGCTGGCTATATAATCTCCGAGATTCCTACAGCCTTATTCTGCTCTTTGCAAAGCCATTGAGATTGTCTTTTCATTTTTGCTGCCACGACTTGACAGCGCATGTTGCTCCTACCATCGCCCTACATTGCTAGCCTTGCTACTCAGACACGAGGTTCCACGCCACCATGGAGCAACTGCAACTCGACATCAATCATTTAATCAGGCCATTCTTCACCTTTCCGACATGGTCCTGGCTATCAACTGACTTTTGGCACTCTGCCAATTTTTGGTCTGTAGTTTTTTGGATTCTCTGGTAAAGTTGAATGGCCCTCTCCTTGTGCTTGCCGCACCGACTTACACAGCAATATTTAGGCTTCATCGCTACCTTCGCCTCTTTGCACACTGCGTCAGCCACTGGATGTACAAATCCAAGCCCATCGCAGCCAAGCCAACCTTTACTAACGAGGATGTCACCGTTGTTATCCCAACCATTCATAACGTGTTTGAGGAGCTTCGCCCCTCGCTTCAGAGCATTCTCGCCTGCAAGCCGGCTGAGCTTATCCTGGTGACTACCCACGACAAGAGAAAGGCGCTGGACAAGCTGGTTGAGACACTGGGATACCCTTGCATTCGTGTCTTTGATACTCCCATTGCCAACAAGCGTCTGCAGGTGTGCGAGGCGCTGCCCCACGTCAGGACTCCCATTACCATCATGGCCGATGACGATGTCACCTGGCCGTCGACGCTCATGCCATGGATCCTCGCGCCTTTCGAGGATCCCAAGATGGGTGGTGTAGGCACTAACCAGCGCGTTCGCCGCGAGTGGGATGCGCCCTTGTCTGATCGCATGTGGAACTGGCTCGGGGCGGCCTACATTGAACGGCGCAACTTTGAGATTTCGGCCACGCACAACATGGATGGCGGCACTTCCTGCATGTCGGGTCGGACTGGCGCATATCGTTCCGAGATTCTGCAGAGCCACGACTTCCTGCACGGCTTCAAGAATGAGAAATGGCGAAAGTGGATTCTCAACGCCGACGACGACAACTTTGTCACGCGATGGCTCGTCAGCCACCAGTGGAAGACGTGGATCCAGTATGAGGGCGAGTGCGAGCTCGAAACGACGCTGGAAAACGGTCCCAAGTTTCTCTACCAATGCACCCGCTGGGCGCGCAGCAACTGGCGCAGCAACTGGACCAGTCTCGTCCGTGAGAGGCACGTTTGGGTGTAAGTTACAATACAAATCACACACAACACACACAACACACACTTGTCGATCCCGACCCAGCAACTTGCATGCCGCTAACACACAAGTTTTGCCCAAATCATGCAGCCAGCAGCCATGGTGCACTTATGCCCTGCACTTTGCAACCTTTACTTCTCTCGCCTTTGCCATCGACCCGCTTTTGCTGGCCGCTTGCTGGTGGGCCACAGCTGAGTGGCATCTTGGCGGTCGCCTCTATGCCTTTTGGGCCCAGTTCATCTTTATGTTTGCCTTTACCAAGGTCGTCAAGCTCATGGGCCTGTTCCGCCGCAACCCGGCCGACATTGCCTACCTTCCCCTCTCCATCGTCTTTGGCTACTTTCACGGTCTCATTAAGCTCTATGCACTCATCACTCTTAACATGGTACGTTCCCCTTCCCC
>JAPFSE010000060.1:0-14322 GCA_030777785.1 Beauveria caledonica | reverse complement strand
CCCCCCATCATGGCGTTTGAAGATTTACCCTACGAGCTGCTGCTGCACATCCTCTGCAACCTGCCCGACCTGACGACCCTCGACGCCCTGCTCCGCGCCTCGCCGGCCGCGTACCGCCTCTTTGACCAAGGCACGTGCGCGGCCGAAATCATCGAGTGCGTCCTGTCCGACGGCTGCGTATGCGACCACGTGCAGGTGCTGATGCGGCAGGTGGCGCTGCTGCGGTCCGGCGCGCGCCCGTTCCCGCCGGGCTACACCGAGTACACTCCGTGGCCGGTGGCGCCGGGCATCGCGTCGTTTCGGCGCCAAGTCATTGAGGAGTCGCTGCGGCACAGCTCGCGGCAAAAGGCGTCGCCGGCCGGCTTCGCGCCGCGCCGCCTGGACCGCGCCACGGAGCCGTGCATCCTGCGGAGCGTGCTGGTGACGGCCCGGCGGCTGACGGCGACATCACTCGACTGCCTGCGCTTCTACCTCGACGAGCTCGCGCGCATGACGAGCACACAGCACGTCTACAACGACCACGGCAACAACAACAACAACTACGACGCGGGCTCGGTGGCGGCGCTGCCGCCCGCGTGGAGCGAGGAGCAGCGGTGCGTGCGGACGCTGTGGCGGCTGCAGCTCGTGTTTGACGTGAAGCGCGCGGCGCGGCGCGGCACGCTGGGGTGGTCCAAGAAGGACCTCAAGAGCCTCGAGGGCATCGCGGCCATGAGCACGGCCGAGGACGACTGGTGGCTGGGCTTGCAGGTCAGCAGCTTCAGCCAGCACTGGCCGGGCGGCGCCGACTGCGGCGAGCGCTTCTTCTACCACGCGGCCGCGCACCACGACTGCTACTACCCGGACGTGATGCACCCGGAGCGGCACGAGTACGCGACCGTCATGGACTGGGTCCGACACCGCCGCGGCCACGATTTTGCCACGCGCGTGAACCAGGGCGTCTTGTGCCCGACGACCTTGGCCGGCGGCGGTGACGGTGACGGTGAGGTGTGCCGCGGGGCGGTCGAGGCGCCGGCGCCGGCGCTGGGGGACCGCAGGAAGCTCGTGTTCGCGTCGGCCGTGATGCAGTATTATGAAAACGCGCGGCCGGGGGCCGGCGCGGCGCTCGAGGGCGGCGCGCAGGTCCTGGACATTGCGTTGCTTCGGCAGACGGGATTCGCGCTGTGGTCGAATCAGCGGCTCAAGGTGTTGAAGAACCTCTCTGATCTGCCCAGGCTCTTGCATCAAACAAAGACGCTCGCCTAGGGCCAATCATGTATCACGAATCGGGGAACCGGTTCGGCCTCTTGTAAAAGTACCTCAGCCTCTCATCATAATAGCGTTTTGAAATCATTGACGAATCTCGACTTTTTATTACATCGCTTAGACTCACACAGCCGTCTTGAGGACCAGCACGCGGCTGATGATGTTATTAGATGCCTGCATCTGCCGACCGTTATTATTAACGTGAGTGGCCATCGTTCGATGAGCATCGGCCGTGCTTGTGACAAGACATGTATGCGAGATTCGTATTATACATGCGCCGTGTCAGTAGTTCCACGCCACACGGGCGGAGTATTTTCTTTGGTTCTCAGATTGGTGAAAGAGCTTGAGTATCACTGCGAATCCTTGGTCTCGGTTTTTTTTTTTCTTCTTTTCTCTTCTCTTTTTTCGGGGGCGTCATGCATGCGGCGCACGCTGCATCGGCCCGGCGCCGTCTCGCCCCTGGCCCATGAGCTTTAGCCCGGAGTTCACTCGAGAGCCGTAGTCACGAGGACGGTATGCCAGCCACCTTCAGCCCAAGGTGCCCAAGTGCAAACAAGTAAATGAACCTTGCTGGCTCTTTGGTTACCTAGCCCAATTCCCTCGCCAGCACCGTCTTTTCAAGACGCGCCCCGTGCATGGTATCGTTGCGACATTAAACGTCCTCGACAAGTCATTTTGAGCCGGGCTGTGGAATGGCCTTGCGATTGACTTCTGGTTACTGTAAAACGAGGGCCGCCGACGGCTCAAAGACCAATGAAAGCAAGCCGTGCTGCAGACTCGCATGGTGATCAGTCGTCTGTCACCTTGACAGCTGGTCCTTTTGTACCCGGTGTCTGTTCTTGCCCAAGCTCTTGTACCTTGGCGCTCCTGCCACGGAAGCTGCCCTTTTCGGCATACTTCAGCCCAAGACACGGTGCCGCATCCCCGCATGAAGCTTGTACCGGCTGCTGTGCGCAGGTACCGGTCGGTATTAGTAGTGCCACGGGCAAAAGCTTACAGTGGATTCGCCCTTTGTTGCAACCTTGAAAGAGAGGATAAACACCTCGATCTCTGGACCAGACATTTGACGACAAATTGTCGTCGCAACACTCTCATTGGCGATTTGCGCAGGACGGCTGTTCGGATCTCTGGTATCCGTTTTGGCTGTACGCGCACTCGGCAGCTCGGAGGTGACTCCCGGCCACGAACTCGGGGTTTCGTATCTATATGCCCGCACCCGTTTCAAACGAACAAACTGGAGCTGTGGGTATTCTCTCTCCTTTCAGGTTGTCGCAGGGCAATCTTTTCATGGTCTAGATGATTGTCGGGGCAAGGAGGGCCGCCTCAGCGCCCCGGTTCGGAGACTTTTCGGAGAAGAAGCGCAAGCTACGACAATGACGGTAGATTATTGGATTTCAATGGAGCTTACGCCTAGCCTTTATCTACTTTGTACGCCAAAAGGACGCAAAGTGAGCGAATTGCCGGATATGACAGAATGACCCGCAAAAGCAGAGTTTGGGAAACACGTCACTCGTAAACTTGCTACTCTTCTCGCAGAATGAGGGGGGGAGGTGTTTTTATTTGTTGTTGGCTGGCCCGTACAGAGTACCTAGTCTTCTGTTTCTGTTTACCTTGCTGGGCTCTAGCTTCGAGCTACCCCGCTCGATCGATGGGCTCCAGAACTGTTGATCCTTGGGCAAGGCGGTCGTCCGGTGCGACACCACAAGCTGCGCTTGGCAATGCAGTACTGAGTAGTGCCCATCCTGTATTACGTTTCTGGTCAAACGCGATGCACCACACCACGGCAAAGTCTCCCCTCCCCAAAAAGAGAGAAGTAGCCTAAAGCAAGCCACAAGGGTTAGGTAGGCACACGCTCTGGCTTGTTCTTGTTGCGCCTAGTCCAGCTTCAGCCAAAAGTGGAGGTGACTTTGCAACACCGAAACCCGAGTTAAGTCCCATCACCCCCCCACGAACATGAACGGGACGGCGGGCGGGTTTTGGCTTGCCGCCTTGAGTACATTACATACCTACGGGTGCAGCGGCTGGCCCTGGCCACCATTACTACAAGCCGAAAATCCACAGATGTAGAAGCGTAAGATGGGGGACATGCCGAACATGCTGCGAGGTTTGCCTTGTCACCGGCCAAATGGGGCCGTTCAACTCGCCTGTTGCTGGGGGGGGCTTGTCGTTTTGTCTGCGGCAACAGCCTCGCCCAAGCAAACCTCCCCCCCCCATCCTCTCCCCTCCATCTTGTAATTGCGAGGACTTTTGAGATTGGACGAGAGGGGAGAGGGGTTCTCCTCCGTCACAAAGGAGGGGTAGCTCAGAGAATTACCCCCAAACCCGGGCGTTGCTGGAGGAGAGACGTGCAAGCGGGAAATGTATAAAGACGCGCGGGGTGCTCGCTCGAAGCGTCCCCCTCCTGCATCATACATACTTTGTTGTTGACACATACAGACCAAGGTTACTCTTTCATAAGCGGTAGTGCGACAAGACTATCAACACACACCCACCTTTTATAAAAAGGGAAAGCTACTTCCGTTTTCCTTCCCTCCACCCCCTCTCTCGATCTTATATACACTACAACTGTTGTCTGCCCTAAACGCAGCAAAAACAAATCATTCACAATGGTATCTTTCCGCCCTTTATCCCGTTCTTTGCCTCTGGTGGCCGCATCCCGTTCGGCGCTCTTCCATTCGTGCGCTCCTTCGCCCGTCCTCCGACACGCCGTCGCGACTCGCGGCCGCGCGGCGCCCGTCTTCACCAAGCTGGGCGGCGGAGCGCCGGCCGCATCTCCGGGCCTCGTTCCTTCATCGTTTCGTGCGCTGACCACTGCCCGCGAAAAGGTCAAAGTTCTTCTTGTTCTCTACGACGGCGGCAAGCACGCCGAGCAGGTTAGTCAATCATCTTTTCTTCTTTTTTTTTTTTTTTTTTTGGGCGGCTACTTTGCCCGCTGTTTGGCCAAACCAGCCACGTCAAGGAACTTGCCTTGTTGTCTTGGATAATCCAGATCAACGACGCCGAAGCTCGACGCTATTCCAAGACCTGGCTTGGTCTACACAGCAGCTACCAACAACAAGAATGCTAACATGTCCGATCCTCCCTCTAGGTCCCCGAACTTCTCGGCACCACCGAGAATGAGCTCGGTCTGCGCAAGTGGCTCGAGGACCAGGGCCACACCCTCGTCACCACCTCTGACAAGGAAGGCGAAAACTCCAAGTTTGACCAAGAGCTCGTCGACGCCGAAGTCATCATCACCACTCCGTAAGCGCCTCCTCCTTGACCCCGTCTTCCCACCCAATTCCCCCTCCCTCACAGCTAACCACGTTTTCCCAACGCCCACCAGCTTCCACCCCGGCTACCTCACGGCCGAGCGCCTCGCCAAGGCCAAGAACCTCAAACTCGCCGTCACCGCCGGCATCGGCTCCGACCACGTGGACCTCAACGCGGCCAACAAGACCAACGGCGGCGTCACCGTCGCCGAAGTCACCGGCAGCAACGTCGTCTCCGTCGCCGAGCACGTCGTCATGACCATTCTCGTGCTCGTCCGCAACTTTGTCCCCGCCCACGAGCAGGTCGCGCGCGGCGACTGGGACGTGGCCGCCGTCGCCAAGCAAGAGTACGACCTCGAGAACAAGGTGGTCGGCACCGTCGCCGTCGGCCGCATCGGCGAGCGCGTGCTCCGCCGCCTCAAGGCGTTTGACTGCAAGGAGCTGCTGTACTACGACTACCAGCCGCTGTCGCCCGCCGCCGAAAAGGAGATTGGCGCCCGCCGCGTCGACTCGCTGGAGGAGATGCTCGCCCAGTGCGACATTGTCACCATCAACTGCCCGCTGCACGAAAAGACCAAGGGCCTCTTTAACAAGGAGCTGATTAGCAAGATGAAGAAGGGTACGTTGTGCAGGCCCTCAAGTGATGGGGGAAGGGGGGGGAGGGGAACGCAACGGATCAGATCTGATCGACTAACAACGACCAAATAGGCTCCTACCTCATCAACACCGCCCGCGGCGCCATCGTCGTCAAGGAAGACGTCGCCGCCGCGCTCGAGTCGGGCCACCTCGCCGGCTACGGCGGCGACGTCTGGTTCCCCCAGCCCGCACCCAAGGACCACCCGCTGCGCACCGCCAAGAACCCCTTTGGCGGCGGCAACGCCATGGTCCCTCACATGTCCGGCACCTCGCTCGACGCCCAGAAGCGCTACGCCGACGGCACAAAGGCCATCCTGACCAGCTACTTCTCCGGCAAGCACGACTACCGCCCCGAGGACCTGATTGTCCACAAGGGCGACTACGCTACCAAGGCTTACGGCCAGCGCAAGTAAAAAAAGGTTTTGTATGCCGAGGAGGGGGAGGAACAATGTGTAATGAAGTGAAACCTTTGAAATCCATTTTTCGTTATTAAAGGACATATTTCGGTGCACCGACATGATCCTGGACACCCGCTGTGTATATCCCATAGGTGTAGCTAGCAATGCATCACATCATCTGCATCTTAGTGTGCCGCTAAAGGGTCGCTGAATAATCTGCGCTATGAATCATCGTGAGAGTAAGGCAAGATATTGATATCGTTGAATCAGTACTGTAAAATGTACCCAAATGTGGTATACCGGTGTAACGTTATCGAGCTCCCCAACGCCCGGCCAAAGCTGTCTCATTCGCCTGGCCATGCTGATGTTGTTTTAATCATCATGTTAATCCAACGTAATCATTTCGGGAAATCATACAAGGAAAAGCAGTTTCAAAGGTAGATGAATACAAACAAAAGGGGACATGACTTGATGCCCTGTACACGGGCGTCTTCGCTATTTCCAAAACTGCCACCACTTCTTGTCGCGCTCGTCCACGCCTTTGCGGTCCCGCCTATGCACGCGTAGGAAAAACACGGGCACGCCCGCTAGCACGAAGCCCACCACTAGCAACGTCTGCAGCGGCTGGGCAAACACTGCACGACTGAGTAGAAACAGGCTCACACAGCAAAAGATAATGGGCGTCGTGATCCACGTCTTGTAGGGGCGCTCGAGGCTGGGTTCGCGGATCCGCAGCACAATAAGGCCAAGGACGGTGACAAAGTAAAACGTGTAGCCGGCGACGCCGTAAAACGTGAGGAGCGTGGCAAACTCGCCGCCGATGCAGTATACCGCGGTGAGGGCGCAGTTGAGCAGCAGCGCGTAGACGGGCGTGTAAAACAGCCCCGTGTCCTCGTCGCCGACGCAGCTTCGTAGCTTTTTGGTGAGCCAGGAGCGGGTACGCTGCGTCGAGAGCGAATCCTCGAGCATACGGTCACCAAAGCCAATGCGGCCAAAGACGGTCGGAATGTAGCCCTCCTTGCCGGCAACGTAGATGAGACGGCCGGCGGTAAAGGTGGAGGAGTTGAGGGCGCCAAAGCAGCTGAGGCTGACAATGATGGCAATAACAAGAGCGCCAGCGGGGCCAAAGACGCGTGAGCCAAAGAGCACGGCGACCGTGTTGGAGCCATTGATGGCGGGCAGCGGCAGCACGAGGAAATAGGCAATGTTGGCGAGGACGTAGCAGAGGATAACGAGCGGCATGGCTGTGTGGATGACGCGTGGGAGGTCCCGGCTGGGATTGCGGAATTCACCAACGACGTAGTTGGTCTATTCCGGAAAAAGTTAGCATAATGCGTTTGGTCGAGGAAGATTGCGATGGCGACCTACATTGTCCCAGCCGTCAAAGGCCCATAGCCCAGCATATAGGGCGAGTGCCCACGCCGACAGGTCGCTCGTCGTTCCCTCGAACCAGTCGTGCTTCTTCCATTCGAGCGTGGGCTCGCCTGTCAGGGTGCGGCCCGTGATGCCGACGACGATGCCCGTGACCGTGATGAAGATCAGCGCCACAAACTTGAGAAACATGAGCAAGTCGTTGACTCTAGTCCCGACGCGGGTAGAGATACAATTCAGTAGCGTCACGGACAGGATGCCCACGAGTGCGACGCCCTTGCTGATCCAAGGGCTCACCGTCTCGGCCTCGGCGCCAATGGCGGCGCGCACCAGATACTCGCCCATGATGATGGCGATGATGGCGGCGCTGCCAGGCTTGAGCACCAGCACAGCCGACCATGTAAACAGAAACCCCGCGAGCTCGCCAAACGTTTTGGCCAGGTACACTTGCGCGCCACCGTTGAGGGGGATGGCGCCGCCAAGCTCCGCGTATGAGGCACCACCCGTCCAGGCCAGCACGCCGGCCACCACCCACACGACCAGGCCCGCGCCCGCTGAACCGACGCGCGAGCTCACCTGGCTAGGCGAGGAGAAGATGCCGGAGCCAATGATGAGCCCGACAATCAGCGACAGGCCGTTGAGGTAGGTGAGCGTTTTGTGTTTTTCGAGGGAGCCACCACCGAGCCCGCCCCCGCGACGACGCCCCGAGGACGTGGGCGCCCCGATCGGCGCGTATCCGCCGCCAGCAGTCGAGGAGAGCGGGAACAGATCGGCAGCGAAGTCAAATGTGGAGGAGACTGAGTAGGAGCGGCCGAGACGCGTGCTGGCGGCGCCGTGCGCAGCGGGATTGTCGTTGTCGAACGGGTCTTCTTCCTCGACCAGGGAAAGCCGCCGCGAGGAAGAGATGCTGGGCCGCGAGGAGAGGTCCGACGAAGAGTCGGCATTGGCGGTGCCGCCACCGTTGTCGTGCATGACGCTAGAGGAGGCGAGGGAGGCGAGCTCGAGCGAGTCGCGCGTCTGCGACGGCAGCCCGCCGTTGTATGCGGGCATCGTCAGTCCGGAAGCTATGCTATCGAAAGAAGCAATCGAACGGAGAGAAAAGAATGCGGGCGTTCTACTGGCGGCCCATTACGCAGTCGTGGTCAGTATCAACTTGGCTGGAATGGGCGTAGTGAGGGGAAACCGCAATCTTGAAAAGGGAGGTGTGGTGGTTTGTGCCGATTCGTCTATGCGCTGCGCTGGCGCGAGCTGCACTGCAGGCGGTGGGCGGGTGGGTGCTGGAATATAGATGTCGTGCAAGCTCGCGGATGAGATGATGCTGATCAAAAACCGAATGCTGTAGCGAATGCGATGATTGAATCGTGTGAAAAATGCTGTCTGGTCTTGAGTATGGGGGGTTAGGCTTGCAGACGGACTCAAAAGGGGAGGAGAGACGATGTTTGGGCTTGTTTGGTGGATTTAAAATTGGCTCCAATGATAGGCTGGTGTACTGTGCTGGTTTGGTACAGTGTGCTGCCTGGTAGGCAGGTGAACAACAGTTATTATTAGCGACTCGATCCCTTTTGCCGTGCGGGTCAAGACATAGCTGCAACACTGAGTTTCACAAGATGAATCGCACAAGATCGAGAATGTATCCCCTAACGTGAATCTGCGCTTCTGGCTACTTTTTGGTCCTCTGATTTGCTGGCTAGTTCTCGCCCGCATGAGACTTTGCTGCTGCCTGATAAAAGACACTTGGCTGGTGATACACTGCACAGCAGCCGCCCCTGAAGTTTACAACGGCTATAATAGGGTCGCAAAGGCATTGTCTCTCAAAAACAACCAAGAAATTCAAATTTTGCAATGTCATCTGTCATCTGTCATCATCTCGGCACCATCCGAGCGCCTTTATTATTGTCCTCAACGTCATTGGGTGATGCCGCCACAGCGCCCTCCAGCAATGCCTCGTTAGGTAATCCCTGTCCATTCAGTGGAGAATCTCCAAGTCCACCCCATCCTTTCCTCCCGCCAACGACATGTCATTCTTTTAACAACCGACAACCCACCATCGCATCATCACGTCGCTCTACCCTAACTACCGGCTCAGGGCACAATGCCGTCCGACGACTACGCCCTCTCTGGCGGCGGTGGTGGCGCGCTCAAGCTCAAAGGCGCCAAGGTCGACAAGAAGAAGAAGCAGAAGAGGCACGCCAAGACGGACCTCGAAAAGAATCTGGCCGTCGGCGAGGGCGCATCCGCCTCCAAGGAGCTCGTGAAGAAGAAGCGCAAGGATAGCCAAGGAGAGGATGACCGGGAAGCCGAGGACAGAAGGGAGGTGGAAGAGGAAGAGGACGTAGCGCCAGTACAAAAGACAGAGTCGGAGAGGCAGCACGAGGAAGCCAAAAAGAAGAGAGTATGTTCACTCACCCTCGCGCTGAATAATTCCCCAATCTCACCTTCGCTTAATCCGGCGTTTGTCTTTTTCTACTCACTTTCAACCTTGGCACATTCTAACTCTCACAGCTACTTAAAATGGCTGAAAAATCAGGCTCACGTCCTGAACTGCTCAAGACGCACAAGGAGCGCGTTGAAGAGCTCAATACCTACCTGTCCAAGCTCAGCGAGCACCACGATATGCCCAAGATTGGGCCTGGTTAACCTTTTACAGCTGTCGAAATCATCATATCTATTCGGGTACACACCTCGGCGTTTGGAGTGGTCGCTTGAGATTTCAATACACACATTACAGGTACATCATGGTCATAATCCGTCAATTTGCAATTTTGGTCTATGGACATTATCATCGTCAGTCGGTATAGCCGGCTGTGTTCGGCACCCATCCAATTCTAGCTCTTTGCGATCCCATTAATTCAAACCTAACTATGCGATGAACAAAAGAAAAAATGCTTTGACGCCGTAAATACACAGTACCCGTTCAATGATTATCCTCCACTTGAAATGTCAGGCATGCGATCCTCCGCCTATAGCATCATGGCGCCGGCAATGCCAGCTATGGCAGCCGCCGCGACACTACCAGCACCACGGCTGTTGGCGACGTTTTGCAGGCTGGGGTCTGCCTTGTCAGTCGACGAGGGGCGGATCTCAACCCAGGAAGTCGACGTAACTATCTCGACGCCACCGTCACCGTTGGTTCGGGTGAAAGTCTCCCGTACGGCGCTCGAGGTAGTCACGGTGCCGGTTGTGATGGTGCGGCGAGGAGTGGTCTCAGGGGGCGAAGAAGTAGTAGGTCCCGCTGTGAGAATGTTAGACTTGGGGCAATTGACCGAAAGAATACGGTGGATGACGAAAATGAGATCGAGAGATACAAGGGTTTCAACTGGTTTTCAAGGGAAAAGGATCAAATGTCTCTGTAGGCCAAAGCACTGCAAATAGCCACCAAAATGAGGCATGGGGAAACGAGCTGGAAACTGACACCAGTGCGTGAAGGGTATAGTGGATAGCACGACCAGGTGCTTGAAAACGTGAGAGATACAAGGACTGAGTCCATGGGGAAAGGAAGAGGCAAACGGGATACAAAGTCAGACAGGGTGTAAAGACAGACGCAGCAGACTGACGTGAATCGGAGGAACCAGTCTCCTGAGGCAATGGACGGGTAGACTGTCCCAACGAAGGAGTAACTCCAGTAGAGGCTGAATCTGAAGCACTTGGAGAAGGGATTGGGGAAGAGTTATGTTGAGAAGGAGCGGGAGAGGAAGACTGACGTGGTGCATCAGGAGATGAAGAAGATGGAGAAGATGGAGATGGAGGAGCCGTAGACGGCTGCTCCGAAGAAGAAGAAGAAGTAGACTGACGTGTAGGAGACGATGAGGAAGGAGGGGGAGGGGGAGGCACAGACGATGCTGGTACAGACGTACCAGATGAGAAAGTAGTTTGAGGATTAGAAGAAGAAGAAGCAACTTCGGTGGTAGAAGCTGTAGGAGACGTACCCGAGGAGGGAACCGGAGCAGGAGTCGAAGGTGAGGCGATTGGGGTGCTGGCGGGAGGTGCCTGGGAAGTTGGGACCGATGTCGTCGGGTTGCTGGGGTTTGCCGGCGAAGATGGTGTGGAAGATGGTGTAGAAGACGGAGGCGGCGGAGGCGGCGGAGGCGGCGCCGACGAGCTAGAAGCTGACGAGGCAGGCGGTGAAGATCCAGGCTCCGAGGTACCAATTGAAGAGCTTCCAGTAGGATTGCCGCCGCTAGATTGATGTACCGTCTCAGTGGTCACGACCGTCTCTGTGACGCCGTGGCTGATGGTTTGGGTGGAGCCACCGGCTGGAGTGTGTTAGTATAAGCTGAGGACTGGAGGAGCGAGATGCAATTGGCCGGGTGAACGTGGACAGAGTGGCATCCACGATGAAATTGACCAAGAACTCGATGCAAGAACAACTTACTGGTCTGCTGGTTGCCCTCATTGCCCTGGTTCGTGTTCGTAGGAGGAGTCGTGGTGTTGCTTCCGGGCGCCTGGCGCTTGTCCAGTTGAACAGCGCGGTGCTGAATAGCACCACGGCAAGATCCTCCGGCAGCGGCCAAGCCAATCAAGGCCACCAGGCCGATGAGGGCAATGACGAGAAATCGACGAAGGGGCGACATTCTGCGGTTCTCCTGCGGTCCGGGGCACGTATCCGGGATTCCTGGGATGCGGTCTCCAAAACCTCTTGCTGAAAGTTGCGACTTTTCTTCTTCCTGTTGCTGCTTTCTCAACGGTCCGGCCTCCAAGGTGGAGTCGTGGTGCATGTCGGAGGACATTCTGTATATATAAGACGCGGAGAAAGAAGAGAGAAGAAGAGGCAGCGGAAGTAAGAAGAGTTGAACGAAGAAGGGTGTAGAGAAAGCAAGGCCGGAGCGGGAAAAAGCGGTCCCGCAGAGGTTTCGGCTTGCCTCAGACAGAGACAGCAGGTTTGCATGCAGATGATGTGCGGTGGTGTGTGTGTATAGCTCGTGCGATGGCAAGGTACGCTGAAGCCAGATGCGTAGGTTCTTGAATGACGACAAGGCCGGGTGGGCTGCAGGGCACAGAGGTAAATGTGGCGCCTATTGTGTTTGGAACTTGGCAGACACGAGACGGCAAAATGTGGGCAAGCGAACTGCACAAGTCAAGAATATGGAGGCGTTTGAGAGCAGAGAGGTGAGTTTATCAGAGCGACCTTGTGGGGGATGGTCGGGAGTGCGGCAAGTCGAGGTGGATGGAAGACGATAATTGGACAATCCAAGAGAAGGAGGTAACAGAGGAGGAGAAGGAGAATAATGGGAAGGTGGGAAAAAATAAGGAAGAGGAGAAGGAGGACGAGGAGTAGCGCGATGCAGACGAGAGAGATGCAGGCAGGTAGATGCGTTTGCGAGAGCTGGGCGGTGCCCGTGTACTTGGGCTGGGCCAGTTGGGTGGCAGTTGGCAGGCTGGCAGCAACTGGCAGGTCGAGATGCTCCGCTCTCGCTGTAGGTTGCGACGGGTCAAGTTTACTGGGACGATGGGGCAGCCGGCCTTTCTTTTTTCTTTTTTTTCTCCTCGGCTCGGGTCCCTTCCCATGATGGAGGGGCCGTGTTGCGTCAAGGTCGATGGAGCTCTTACACGAGGTGGCTAGTTAGAATGTGGAAAGGTTATGGATGGCAAAGGGCGAAGCGAAGAGACGACTTACTTGACTACCTAGTGAGGTGGTGTGAAATGGCGGTGCACAGCAGCTGTAATCAAAGAGAGTGGCAGCAAACGATATGATTGTGTATATACGGATACGTGGACAGCTTAAAAAAAAAGATGTAGGCGTTGAATGATAATACGGGCAGGACGCATCTATTTTGGTCTTATCACAATGCCCTGGGCGCAGCTACTATTCCTAATAATTAGTACGGATATGTGAATTCACATATCCAAGCAGCCAAGCCTTTTTTTTCTTCGGACCCGCCTTACAGCCATGGGGGCTGCTCAGGCGCGGGCTATCTGGGGGTTCACGTATGCTAAGAATACTGATACTGTCTCATCAATCACATCTTCTTTCTTGCGATTTGCAATTGGCCGCAGCTAGTTAGCGATTTAACACAAATCTGACCCAAGGGCCAACAACTCTTCCAGCGCATCGCCATCTAGGCTGCCTTGGGCCTGGTGTTGCAGCCAGTAGTTAGGACAGCCCAGCGTCAGCCAAGCCACCCAGTGCCTTGGAAAAATACGAGACGTCAACAAACCGATTCCAACCTCCCATCCCGCTCGACCCCGCTAGCGTCCAGCTAGAGCCTGTGAAACCACCATCCTTTGTGATTAGTTATTGCACCGTCACTGCGGGTTACGACGCACGAGCAAGTGGCCATGTTTCCGAGCGCTCCTTCACCTCCGTCTTGCTGCACAACATGACTTGCCTGGGCTTGACATGCGTAGAGGCACTGGATCAGGGTCCGCAAAGTTCCATCGCGGGAATCCTACCGGAGCAAACGATGAAAGAAAAGCAATCGCATTGCGTTTGAGCTATCCACTCAACAGCAGCAGCCTGCCTCTCAGCTCTGTTGCAAATCTTGCCGGATGTCATGGCCCGATGCACTAGGTAGCGATCCGTGGGCTCGCTGGGCCGCTAGTCGTAGTCTCAGCCTTTGCTGGTCTCTGCCTGTTTCGTTGGATCATGACTTTTCTTACAAGTAATTAAATGGTAAGCAGAAATTCCATCGCTCCCTGTCCTTGTCAGCCTAGCAAGCTATACTCTGTACCCTAATGGTATAATAACTAGGCGACCTGTCACCCTGTCACCAGTCAAGCAACTCCCGGGCAACATCCGCCAAATCCGCCCAGCCTTTGCTTCAGTTTGTCACCGACTTCTGCATGAAATCGGCTCCAGCTCGCTTCTTCATCATTCAGCTCGACCGGCCTCGGCGGCGGACCATGCCCGCACTAGTGGACAGCGTGGTGGTGCTGGTGGACTACTTGGGCGCCGTGACGAAACTCTGTCGCACCCAACGTGCTTGAGCCATCAGCCGATAGGTCCGTATAAAAAGCCGGCCTATCCCTGAGCTGCTGGGTTGATGAGCTGGCTCTTTCGATCCTCCAGCTCCAGTCAGCCTATGCGCTTGAGGCTCTGCTCTGGCAACTAATTATGGCTATCCCACTTCCGTCATTAGCCTGGCTGGCCCCCGGCGCCAGCCTTTTCTATCAATAGCAATGCCAGCACAGCCAAGCTTCTGCTGCGCCTGCCTCCCTTGCGACCAAGCGACGGGTGGCTCGTTGTAACCAATTACTGACGCGATGTCTCGTTGCTGGCGGCACATGCCTTCGTCCGTCTCTGCCTCTTCTGATCACAGTCTATCATCATTTGTCGACCTGTGCCTACGTGACCATGCAGAGTGATCACTGACAAAAGGTGGTGGCTGGTGAGACATTCTCTGACAGTACTTTTGCAGCCCTGTCCACCATTCTACGTCAATGTGGGCTCGCAAAGTGAACCCATCCTATCTGCCCTCCCCCCCCCC